>CM050416.1:37737625-37747625 GCA_027564155.1 Gymnocypris eckloni scoliostomus
ATGATTCATTTTGTGTGTTTATTGAGTACGGTTAGATCTTAAGATCATTATATCAAAATAAAAACAACAACAATGATTAACCTATTATTTCTTCAAAGCTAATTATTGGCTCCTAGACTGTTCTGGGAAGGTGATTTTCTGGATTAAAAAGAAACAGAAAAAGTTCCTAAATGTTATTATTTGATTCAAAAATGAAGAACGTTAAAGGAACGGGTTTATGTTTGCTGAGTTAATGTGTGCGCTGGTATTATTGTAATACACAATTCATCAGTGCTTCTTATTGTAAAGAAATGTTTGTTTTTAAGCAGGTTTTCTACTTGAGAAGATGTTTCTAACCAAGACCAAATGTCCACAGAGAAACAATATCCACCAAACAAATCCCTTATTTCTGTCAGAATATCCTGTTTCAGATTTAGAAATGCATCGCAGATGCCATGTCGTCCCTGGCGTCCACTTTCTGCCACCTTTAGCCCATTCCAAGTTAAAGTCCACATTAACATAACCGCACTGTGCCAGGCTCATATTAAGTGTTGTGCATTCATCCTGAGATCGAATTCCCAACCTTGTGTGATTCTGAACCAAAGTTTTATTAATCCTTCATGTAAAATATGAAGCGCTCTTTACTGTTTTTCTGTGAATTGCTCCAAGTTGGATCGTTCCTCTCCGTGAGTGACGGGCGTTCATGATTGTTCAGGGACTCTGTTGTGTTCACGGGTGAGCTGGATCTTCATTTCTCTCTGTTGAGCTTTCCCTCAAACATACACTATATTGCCAAAAGTATTGGCACCCCTTCTAATGAAAGGTTTGACTACTTTAGTCATTTCCATGAGTGCAAATCTTAATGTTTAAGCATATAATGATATTCTTGGGAATCTAATTGTATAGCAACAGTTTGGACTCTTTTCTATTCTAACATGACAGTGTCTCTGTGTATAAGACAAGAATCAAAGAGAAATGATGATTCAGTCAGTGTGGAAGAACTTGACTGGTCTGCAGAAAGCAGCTGAACACCTCTGGTGTGACTTTAAATGACCTTGAGCCAAAATCCCATCACCAAACACCAATGACTTGTACATTCATTATATGGACAAAAGTACTGGCACCCCTTCTTTAGAAGGAAAAGACACTTCAAACTGTGGTAACAAAGATGGAAAGATAATTCATGTACTTAAAATTGTATTTCCACCTCTGTTGCAACAGTTTTGAAGTGTATGTCTACCCATATGTACAGTCATTAGTGTTTGTCTTATACCTATATATTTGATTCTTGTCTTATACACAGAGACACTGTCATGTTAGAATAGAAAAGGGTCCAACCTGTTGCTATACAATTAGATTCCCTAGAATATCATTATATGCTGAAACATTAAGATTTGTACTCATGGAAATTACTAAAGTAGTCAAACCTTTCATTAGAAGGGGGTGACCCAATACTCTTTGGTAATATAATGTACTTATATTTGAATTACAAAGAAACATGCACTAATGATTCATTTGCAATAAGGGTAGCCCTTACAAAAATTAACCATGGTTTTAATAAATATAAACCAAAAAACAAAACACAAAAACATGGCCACTATAGCCAATTAAACCACAGTAACCACAAATTAACCATGGGTTTGATATACACTAAGTTTAACCATGGTGTTTGTAGCAAAACTGTGGTTATACAAATGACAGTCAATACGCAAAAAAATCATGGTTACTACACTTTTACTACAATAAAACCATTAATAATTTTCATAAGGGAAGTGTTTTCCACCAAAGTTCTGTCAAAATCAGATTGTTTTCAGTATATAATCTGGTGCTTGTGTTTGATTACAGATCCTGGGCAAACATCTCTCTATTCATCTCACCCTGGACCACCAGAGCCATGACACTAACTGTGTTTCGGTCGTTATGCATGGCACTGTTCAGAGTTAGTCTTTCTGAGCCGTTCCTCCAATCGTTTGCAGGCTGATCTCCAAGCGGAGCGAACACGAGTCCAGCTCTCATCTGATCTGTCTCGAGTCTCAAGACTTTCTCCCGCTCAGCTGTCTCAAGCACGGCTGGAATGAAAGCACAGATAACTCAGACGTGACTCTGAGTGTGTGTGATGGGTTATTATTAACAGCACTGACCTGACACAGAAACGGTCTTTCAGTGTCTCCATGGTTTGGGGGTCTCTGCTGGAAGCCAGGAAAATCATTACGACTTGAATTGGTTGTTTTAACAGTGTGTTGCTGTTTAGACTTAACGCAAGGAAAACCAATGACAGATGAGTGCGATTTTAAAGTCATGCAGCCTACAATTCCATGATTGATAACTCGGCCAGGTTGTTTTTTATGGTGTATTAATTAAACACCGTTTTCTATCCCAGTTTTAATAGTGATACCATTAGGCTGACTTTAGCATAAACACTGCAGAGCAGCAAATCTCTACGATAGATATGTCGCCTATTTTGAGCAGAATACACATATTTTGGGTATTAACGATGTAATTAATTTGTCAAAATGTGCATGCAATACTGTATCCCAGAATGCAACGTGCTCAACATGACTTTTATAAATCTGCATTTGGAAGATCAGCTGTCTGTAACAAAATACTTCTCCATTGGTGCATCACATTCGGTTTGCACAACGTTTTGTGTCAGTGGCCTTTAACCCTCGTCCAAGAGAGACTTTCGTGAACTCACTTTAGTTTAAACGTAAGAGCTGCGAGGCCATTTGTAACGTGGATGTGTGAACTAGGCTTCCGGTGTCATACGCTTCCGGTTATTTCAGCTGTGCCTAAAAGAGATCATTTGGTTGTACATACACGCTCCGTTATGATTTGTTGTATTATTTTAATTTATTGACCAGCTGTCAGCTGGAGAGCTGAGCGGAGAGACACTAAGACGACTGCCCTCATAAACGATTCATAGACTACAGTGCTCCCTGATGGACAGAACAGGTAAGTACAGAATAAGATCCGTCTGTAATCAGTGTCATTTTAACACACTGCTTTTCTTCAGTCACGTATCAGATTAAAGTTGATCTGTTAACACCATTTCATAATGATTTAAAAATCGCTCTAATAATGGTGGGGTGTTTTTGCAATTATGGGCACTTTTAAGTCCCAGCAGTGAAATATTAGTTTTATGTTACAATTTGTCATATGATACTTTATAAATATTTTCACAGTGTCATTACACACCTTGACAAAAAAAATTATAAATAATGTGATTTAATATAAAATGATGAAGCATTTACATGTCCAAACATCATTTTTGTTCCTATCCCACTACTCTGGTCACAATGTTGAAATATGTAAAATAAGATAATTGAATCGCAATTTGACATTATTTAAATGGAATTGTTGAATAGACATATTAATTTACAGCATCTTGATTATTTTTGTATTATTTACTGATCAGTTGTATGATTTATTTCAACTAAATGTGCCTGTCCCACACTTTTGAGTCATTACCGCAACAATGAAATAAGGCTTTTATTATGACATTTTATCAAAGACAAACACGTCTAGCTTCTATGCAAACAGAAATTAACATGTGAGCACATTGCTGTCAGATTGGGGCACCTCACTCACAAGATCCCAAAAATATAAGGTAAATACCATCTTTTCTCATCATCTGCAGAAGGAAATAGAACATTACAAAGAGAGAGACAGGAAATGTGCAGATAAAGAGTTCTCCCAGCTGACAAGGGGAAATCTGAAAAGAAGGCAGTGGATGATAAATAAATGAAACCAGAGAGCAAAACACAAAGTACTGCATGCCTCAAATCAGTCTGTTGTAACAAACACATACATTTTAGTAGATAATGTCTTTTAAACATGAAAAATATTTTGAGTATTTTAATGCAAAACTACTACTATGTTTTACTCAAACCTTCTGTTTTCAGGGTTTTTAGTTTTTTACACTCTTGTTCTGTACACTAGCCTTTTTTTGATTTCATGGCACTTGACATTGTGTCATTACCGACACAAGATGTCATTAACGCAGCTCTGCTTTATTTTAGTTTTTTGCATATGTTTTTTTTTAATATCAGTATTTACAAAACTCCAAGCTATTGGAATATTAAATTTTTATAGAAATTAAAAAATAAATGTATATAATGAACATAATGTTAACGTTGCGGTGAACATTTTGAAAAATCTTAATGACTTAAAATTCACAGGGGTTGATTTTTCTAAAATGTGAGCTGAAAGTGTCCGTATTTGCAGAAACACTAGGTAACACTGAAGAACAAGATTGGGATCATTTTTCCCCGATTGATGAACGATAAAAACACTGACAGCCAATCCGAATCCATCGGATTCCTTACACCGACTGTAAAGCATGATAACATGTGAGATCTTAGGCACGTTCAAGCTCAGACATTTTGCTACAGTTTCCGGGTTGAACGACATGTTTCCTGAAAACGGTGTGCAACGGGCTTTGAGATAAGTTTTCTCTTTTTGTGTGTCAAAAACATCAGCAACGTGTATATAAACCCACGTGGTATTAAAGAGACAGCTCGCACAATGTGTCCAAATGTTTAATGTAGCATAAAAATACTATACATATTTATATATTTTAATAATTAAGAACCACAGTTTCCACAAATCCCTTCACTGGATTGGGATGTTCTCTTTTATTCTGGAGGCAAGGGCAGTGACTGTAACATCGAGCGTATTTTGCAGTATTAAACACATATTTATACCGATTTCATCAGGCACTGAATTTTTCTAAAAGAACACAAAGAATGGCCTTCTCAGCTGCCTTATTTTCAACACTTGTGATCAGACAGTGTGTTCAACGCACATAATCCGCTTTTATAAACGCTTTGCACCGCTTTTGTTGGGGCTAAACGCAGGCCTGGCTTTTACCTGCACATGTGCAGTTGTGTTTTCTATGCTTCAGAAAAATGACAGCGATCACATCACTGTTAAGAAGAAAAAGTGATTTTTGATGTCCAGTATTTTCCTGTTTTTTCCTGAGTGTCTCCGTGCTGTTGTTAAGCTGATGTACGGAACAAAACCATCAACATTCACCATATGAAAATGTAACGAATTCATGTATTTCTAATGTCAGACATCGATAGAACATCACCAAAAACACATGTATAACCTTTATTTAAATCTTAAAATATTCCAATACATTAAACATGCATGTAATTATAACTCCAAAGCATCACATGTTTTATGAAACTTGAAAAAGAGACACAAACGACAAAAACAGATGCTTACTGAAGAGTGACTAAGACATGTAAGATCGAAACTGCAGTTCATGGAAAATTACGCAAATCATTGGAAACATTACAAAACATGCTATTAACAGAAAGTGTTTCAACAGGCGTTTAAATGCAGCTAGTTGAGGTCATAACTTCCCACACAGACGCACTAAATCACAAACCACAGTGTTAAAAAGATCTAGGTACAACAATGTAAATAACCACCATGAACATTTTTAGTTTGTGGTATTGGTAAGTCTGATCAGTTCTTCCTATTCAACTACAGATAGTGAGAAATGCCATGTGACTTGACACACATTTAAATCACTATTATAAACATCTGATTCAAAACTGCAGTATATTTACACTTTTCATTTTCATTTTTATTCCCTGTGATGGATCCTGGATCATTTGACTGTGCTGTAAATCACCGAATTATCCACCATTGCATCAGATCTGTGGAACAACACAATCAAATATGAAGTGTGAATGACCAATTAAGATCCACCACAAGTAATGCAGGCGCCCATCAAAGGTCAGTCAATTCTGAGGGATCATGCAATTAGTGATTCAACATTAGAAAATGTGACTCAAACTATTTCGTTTCTCACCTCGCAGCAGAATCAGGATGATGCTCTCTCAGATTCTCATAGTTGTTTTCATTGTTTCTGACGTGTTGGACGGTTGTGTAAATTGTCTTTATAGGTCTTCCTGTGGTCTGATCTGCTCGGGGTGAAACTCTGGCATACAGAACATCATCACAGTGGTTTCTGTCAGAGCTGGACGGTTGTTGAACCTGGAGAAAGAAGTATAAAAGTAAAATCACCTGCATGAGATGCATGTTCATTAAGCTCATTTTCACTGATTTCTCATTATCTGGATGATGAGCTTTATTTGTCACATACACAATTATACAGAGTATAATGAGGAGTGAAATGTGTTCTCTGCATTTAACCCATCCAAGTGTACACACTTGGAGCAGTGGGCAGCCGACTGTGCAGCACCCGGGGAGCAGTCGTGGACTTCCTGTCGGAGCCGGGATTCGAACCCACAACCTTGGGTTACCTCGGGTTTCAAGTCCAACGCTCTATCCATTAGGCCAACAACCGCCTAATCTTATCTGACAAGCTGGATTAAGATACAAAACAATTAAAAAACATATTTTATGACAGAAACAGAGATATTTATGTGTTCTGACCTGCTTCTGTCTGACTTCTAAAACTCCACTTTTTATCTTCCTGTATACAAAGATAAGCATGTAAACACAAACACACATTCATAATTAATAATGAGTACACCAGTGCGCATTGTTAAAGAGGTCACCTCATGAACATGATGATACAGATGAGAAATAAAACTGCGATCGCAACAGCTGCGTACAGGACTGTTTTATCTCCTCCTGAAAAAGAATGAATACTAAAGTATGACCTTATGTCTGTATAAATAGGAATACATGCAGCCTTTATTTATTGATGTAAAAATCTGAAAATGTCAGCCAGTGTACAGCCAGTATAATATGTGCATTGTATAATAATATAAATCAACTCAATCCGAGCAGCTGAATCCTTACCCATCTTCAAGAAATGGCTAAAACAGGTCTCATTGTTTCTTTCACAGAACAACAAACTGGACACTAAACAGTCAGGTTTCAGGAGTGGCCATTCAACTGAGACTGCGCTACTATCGGTCACTGAAGCCCTGCGAATTGCAAAGCCAATTCAAATCATCAGTCCTCATTCTGCTGGATCTGTCTGCCGCTTTTGACACTGTCAATCATCAGATCCTCCTGTCCACCCTCTCATCACTGGATATCACTGGGATTCCACTTCGCTGGTTTGAATCCTATCTCACTGGTCGGTATTTCAGGGTGGCCTGGGGAGGGGAGGTATCCAAAGCACATAAATTGGTCACTGGGGTTCCCCAGGGATCGGTTCTTGGACCCCTCCTCTTCTCCACATACACTACATCACTGGCTCCCATCATACAGGCGCATGGCTTCTCCTACCATTTCTATGCTGATGACACACAGCTCTATCTCTCATTTCGACCAGATGATCCAACGGTAGCTGCACGGATCTCAGGCTGCCTGGCGGACATCTCGGCATGGATGAAAGAAAACCATCTACAGCTCAACCTGGCAAAGACTGAGCTTCTTGTCTTCCCTGCAACTCCAACTCTACAGCATGATTTCACGATTCAGTTAGGTTCGTCAACATTTACCCCATCAGCTTCGGTCAGAAATCTTGGTGTAATCTTCGATGACCAACTGACCTTCAAAGAGCACATTGCAAAGACTGCTCGATCTTGCAGGTTTGCACTACACAACATCAGAAAGATCAGGCCCTTTCTGACAGAGCATGCTGCACAACTTCTTGTCCAGGCCCTTGTCATTTCTAGACTGGACTACTGCAATGCTCTTCTAGCTGGACTTCCATCAAACACAATCAAACCTCTACAAATGATTCAGAATGCAGCAGCACGACTGGTCTTCAACGAGCCCAAGAGAGCCCATGTAACACCTCTCTTTGTCTCCTTGCACTGGCTGCGGTTGCAGCTCGCATCCAGTTCAAGACACTGATGCTTGCATATAGAACAATCACAGGCTCAGCACCCACCTACTTCCACTCACTATTACGAATCTACATCCCTCCAGAAGCCTGAGATCTGCTAGTGAGCGACGCCTCGTGGTACCATCACAGAGAGGCTCAAAATCACTCTCCAGAACATTCTCTTTCACCGTTCCTGGCCGGTGGAATGATCTTCCCACCCCCATCCGGAATACTGGATCCCTGTCAATTTTCAAGCAACAACTGAAAACTCATCTCTTTCAACTCTACTTGACTATATAAAAAAAAAAAAAAAAAAATCTCTTTCACTTTTTCAAAATCTTCATCTTTCTCTTTATCTTTCTCTCCTTCCCTTGCTAGCTTGTACTTATTTGAACAATGCCTGAGACTTGGTGTTATTGGCACTTCCTCTGTATGTTTGCCTCTTCAAGATTAATCGCTTTATGTATTCCCCAATTGTAAGTCGCTTTGGATAAAAGGGTCTGCTAAATGACTAAATGTAAATGTAAATGTAAAACACATCTCTTCCATCTTTATTTGACCCTCTAACTCTAGCACTCTCTATTCTAATTTAATTTTATCTAATCTGTCTTCTTTTTATTAAAAAAACACAAACATTTGACCCTCTATCAATTGCATTTTTATTCTCTAACTGCTAGCGTTTCTTGTAAAACTAACACTAAGTGTAATTGTTCTATATTTTACATACTAGTTTTCTAAAAAAAAAAACAAAAAAAAATCCTTCCTACGTGTACTGCGTTCGGCTAAACAGGACTTGTAATGGCACTTGCATGTTGTTGCTCTTTTGTTGGTTTTGATTGCTTCTATAATGTCCTCATTTGTAAGTCGCTTTGGATAAAAGTGTCTGCTAAATGACTAAATAAATAAATAAATTCCAGTTTTTCCTTGAATTTCCCTTGCAATGTCAATACAACCTGATTAATGTCAATAAGCAAAGGATTCATCATATCATCTTCAAATGACACCTTCAAATCATGCATTTATTCATTCATTCATTCATTTCTTATACAGAAATGTGTAACTGATTTACGTTTAACAGTG
Source organism: Gymnocypris eckloni scoliostomus (assembly GCA_027564155.1). NCBI lineage: Eukaryota > Metazoa > Chordata > Actinopteri > Cypriniformes > Cyprinidae > Gymnocypris > Gymnocypris eckloni. Next base: position 37,746,447 of record CM050416.1, read on the forward strand.
ACAGTAACAGCGTCTGATCTCTGAGATCCATGTTGATTGTGAGCCTCACAGTAGAAGCGTCCACTCTGTAGTGCACTGAAACTCTGTCCAGATCCAACAGATGAGCTTTGATTCTCCTTAAACCAGATGAAGATCAGAACAGGTGGGTTTGAATCACTGCTGCAGATCAGAGTCACTGAATCTCCCTCCACTATTTCACCAGATCCATTTACGATGAGACACTGAGATGGTTTTGGGAGGGTCTAAAAACAGACAAAAATAACAGTGTTATCATTATCAATAATGATACATTTGAACCCAGTAAACCCACTAATCTGTATGATACCAGTTCTTGCACCAGCACACTTACACATCACATTCAGCTTCACAGCATCAGAGTATTTATCTCCATGTTCATTTCTGGACTTGCACTTGTATTCTCCACTGTGATCAGATCTGATGTTTGAGATGCTGTAGATTCTTCCAGATCCTACAAACGTTCTTCCTTTAAACCAGTTGATTTCTGCAGGTGGGTTTGAATCACTGCTGCAGCTCAGAGTCACTGAATCTCCCTCCACTATTTCACCAGATGGACTCACTGCTATAAAAGCCTCCTTTGGAGGGTCTTGAGGTCCAGATATAGAATGAAAATAAAATTAATTATACATTTATTTTGCATTTCTTACCAAATTTGTTGCTACACAGTCTTAATACTTTGTTGAGTGATATTTGAATACATTTATTCATGTGGTAACAAAATATGATTTAATCTATACTCACACATGACATTGAGATGAACAGCAGGAGAGGTGTAAGTGTGTCCATGTACAGCACAGCTATATCTGCCTGCATCCTCTTCTGACTGACTGCAGCAGGAGTTGATTGTTTCCGTCTCTTCTCTCAGTTAATGTCTGTGAGTTTCTGTACCAGATGAATGTTTCTCTGTCAGTCAGCTGCTTTTACATGTCAGACGGACTGAATCTCCCTCTTTCACTCTCTCAGGAGACTCCACCTGAAGATCTGAACACAACACACACATTATATCTAGTGCTGCTGTCATACACTGATTATTATTCAACATAATGCACAGAAGAAGAGAGAAACCTCATCAAAGTCACCTGTGACTGTAAGAGTTACTCCTGGAGTTCCAATCCATTTGCTATTATCTTTATCAGTGATGAATCTGAAATAGTACTCGTG
>CM050416.1:37752625-38015125 GCA_027564155.1 Gymnocypris eckloni scoliostomus
TATGTATCTCCTTATAAACATACATAACTTGATAAGAAACTGGTCATACCTTAACACAGGACAACTCACCAGCTGAAACCAAATGACACATGAAGAGAAACAAGGAAGGTTCAGCAGCCTCATTTATAACCAGAACGACATCACTTCCTCCTCATTTCCTGTCTTTATTTAAACCTCTGACTAGTGATGCAAACATATTACATTAAAAAATATCTTTCTTTTAGATTTGTTAAAATTAAAAAAACAGTCTGTTTATTTCCTGGTCTATTTTGCAGTTTTGAAGACCCCCCCAGTTTTCATGTTATTAGATTATTAACAAATATTACATTTGTACCAAGGGGGCGTTTTGGGGTAAAACTAGGCCCAGTCTGACAAAGCAATTTTATTCAACTAACTAGTTAGAATACATTTGATTGAAAAACAAAGGATTTTATGTTCAGAACAGAGTAACTAAAGTAACATCCAATTGCTCCCTGGGGTGTATTACCCCACAGGCTGTGTTTGTAAAAAGAAAATTCATTCTGAAAATATTTTTTTATTCAATAACACATACTCCCCATCTACAGGCTGTTCTCATATCATATATAACTGTGATGTTCTACAAAACAACACGCTTTAAAACACTTCTTTTCTTTCTGCTGAACATAAGATCATTTACTGTGAAATCTCTTTTCTCTCGGGTTAGGGTTAGGGTTAGTTTAGGGTTAGGGTTAGGGGTACATCACCAGTGTGAGCTTCATAGTGAAAACTTCCACATCACTCTCCTCTACGTAGTCCATTGTTACAATAAAAACACATATTTGTGGGTGTTTTTCCTCACTCTACCCTATAGTAATAGTAAGCAGGACTACTTATATCTAACACACAAGTGAAAAAGTACCTAAAGTCTTCAAATATAGATGTCTGCTGACGTACGAGCGCCCCTGAGGACTATTATTTATAGATGCTGTGGCAATACATTAATGGGCACAACAGTGACGTGGTGTTTCCTGTTGCACATACACACGTCTTACCAGCAGATTTCCATTGTGTCAAAACACATCTGCAAAAGTTTTGACACTTGTGTTTTTTTTTTGTTTCGCTGTTATGATTTTGCATGATTATACATTTAAGGTTTCTTAAATTCAATTTGGTTTCTTTAGTAACACAATTAAATCAGTATCATGTGCATGTTACCCTTAAATTTAGTTTTGTTGGTATGACCATATTTAGGTTGATTCAATGATGTTAAATAACATCAAGATTTAAATAATATAAATCGAGACGTTACGTCATAAAACAGATACAACACAGAAAGAGGATGGACAATCATAGGGTTTACTTCATTGACAACCAGCAAAAGATAGTGAGACTTCTGCCCAGATAACAGAATGAAGTTTATAAACCAAGTTCGGGAGGATAAACCTGATTTTAACTGCTCTAAACTATTAGTTTCTCTGAAAAAATGTACCATATTTTCCTTTGCACAGAAAAATGTTCTGCATTTTCGTATCCGTAGCAAGCATTTTGATAGGAAAGGATGACTAAAACGCATTAAAAAAAACGCATATGAAATTTTGGAAAATTGTGTGGACCTTAAGTCACACGGAGTCAAAACTGCATTGTTGAGAGAAAAAAACACAGTTGCAAAATAAGTTGTACTAGTTAATAAAACATACTATGTTTTGCATGCTTGATTTTAATTTAATTGATAAGACATTTTGCAATAAAAGTCGCACGTTACACATGATAAACGGGGTTACAATTAACAAACATAAATTACATTGAAATTCAGTACTGTAAATCCGGTAATTACAGTGGGGCAAAAAAGTATTTAGTCAGCCATCAATTGTGCAAGTTCTCCCACTTAAAAAAGACGAGAGAGGCCTGTAATTTTCATCATAGGTATACCTCAACTATAAGGTGACCAAATACTTATTTTCCACCATAATTTGCAAATAAATTCTTTAAAAATCCTACAATGAGATTTACTGGATTTTTTTTTCTTATTTTGTCTCTCATAGTTGAGGTATACCTATGATGAAAATTACAGGCCTCTCTCATCTTTTTAAGTGGGAGAACTTGAGTGGGAACTTTAAGTGGGAGAATACTTTTTTGCCCCACTGTATGTATAAATATTTCACTTATTTCCACATTTAATTCACTTTAAAAATTACTGAAATAATAATACAAAATACTATTATTATTTGATGTCATTATAAATATGATTGTTATTATTAAGGTTGATTTGTAAATAAGTATTACAAATATTTAAACAAAACAATAATGTATACCGTGGACAAATTATCAGAATGTTAGAATTATTACAATATTATGACGAAAAAGCATTAATATAGTATTTAAATAGTTGTATATAATGTCTATATTTGTAGCGCTGAATTTAAATGAAGTATTGGGGATTTTAAATTATCCCAATAATGTCACAATTCAATTTCTTTTTATGCAAAACGTTTGTTCTTTCTTTGTGTTGATTTTGGGGTGAAATGGGGCCTGAGAGTGTCCTGGCAGGTTCTTCAGACAGATATCCAGTGCTTCCAGACGGAGGGATCCTCCCTGAAGCTGCTGTTCTTGGTTACAGACAGAAGTTGTGTGTGTTTGTTTCGGTCTGTTGTTGTTGCCTGACTCACGCGTCTGAAAGCCACACAGAGAAAGTGTGTCGTAACACTCGGATCCAGAAGTTGTGTGTGTTTGTTTCGGTCTGTTGTTGTTGCCTGACTCACGCGTCTGAAAGCCACACAGAGAAAGTGTGTCGTAACACTCGGATCCAGAAGTTGTGTGTGTTTGTTTCTCTCTGTTGTTGTTGCATGATTCACGCGTCTGAGAGCCACACAGAGAAAGTGTGTCGTAACACTCGGATCCAGAAGTTGTGTGTGTTTGTTTCTCTCTGTTGTTGCTGCATGACTCACGCGTCTGAGAGCCACACAGAGAAAGTGTGTCGTAACACTCGGATCCGTGAGATGATGAGCTCTTGCCTGCACGCACGCGTGTGCTGCTGCGAGACGATGAACGCTGCTTTTGTTTAAAGCTTTGTTTATAATTATTGAGCGGTCAATTCTTCTGACTGACGTCTGGACTGTGTTCATGTGTTCAGGAGTGAGTGTTTCTGTTCCTCGGACTCAGATCGAGTCTGGAATAAAACACTCCTAATGGAAACATCATGGTGTGATTTTCTGTGTGTGTGTTGCTGGGTGTTTTCTGTACAAGCTGCTCAACTGTGTTATCATGTGAACGCAAGTGATTTCAGCTACACAAGACATGATGTCGTTGCTCAAAGTGCGTTACCTGAACGCCGTAACAGGATTTTAAGTACACGGCCTGTTTTCAGTTCAATTACCATCAGTTGCTTTAATCAATTATCTATCCAACTCTACCAGATTAAAGTTGATATTGTCAGGAGTCCAGGCCCGGCGTCCTCCTTCTCATCGCCAGAGGGCGCCACCTCCCTTCCTCCTGGACTCATCAACTTCACTCCACACACCTGTTTACCCACACATCACTCCCAGCTGGTCTCAATCTGTGAACTATTTATACACTTCACCCCCATCCCTCTGTCTGGCTAGATTACCTTACCCGCACTCACTTGTGTATGTGTTTGTAGTTTTCTGTGTTGGTTATTGTACCGATTACATTCGGTTTCGTGCATTCGGGACACCAGCACTACGTTGCCGTCTGGGGTGTCCCGTTCCTGATTATTGTTTTGTTTTTGCCTGTTGGCTTTTGATTTAATAAATTAAAGAAGCTTACCTGCATTTGGACCCAGATCTCCATTCTTTCCACGGGCTACCTCGCTGTCCCGTGACAGAATCTAGCCAGCACAACATGGGTCCAGCAGGAAAGCTCACCAACATCCGTCAGGGAGATGGGAGCATCGAGGAGTATGCCGGGCGCTTCTGGGAAGTCGCTCGGCGATCGGCGACAGAGAAGACCTGCCTCCTGGTCTTCTTCTGGGGGGGCCTGTCCGAGCCCTTCAAATCCAGGATGCCGTACTGGAACCCCGAGGAGTTGCTGGAGGACTACCTCAACCTGGCTCTGCATCTGAGGTTCAGCTTCAGAGTGGAGTCACGGCATCGGCTCACAAAGCTCCAAGCGGCGGTGCCCCTTCACACAGCTCCCGAGATGGTGGCGTCCCACGGATCTCCTGAGGCGGCGGTGCCCGCCCACATTCTTCAAGCAGTGGATTTCGCGGATGTTTCCTCCGACAGCGCTCACACCGCTCACGAAGCTTTCTGGCGGTGCCCGCCCACATTCTTGAAGCAGTGGATTTCGCGGATGTTTCCTCCAAGATGGCGGTGTTCGCTCACACCGCTCACGGCTCCCTACGCGGTGGTGCCCGCCCACATTCTCCTCGAAGCAGTGGATTTCGCGGATGTTTCCTCCAAGATGGCGGTGTTCGCTCACACCGCTCACGAGGCTCCCTACGCGGCGGTGCCCACCCACATTCTTCGCGAGGCAGTGGATTTCGCGGATGTTTCCTCCGAGACGGCGGTGTCCGCCCCCACAGGCGAGCTGACAGAGTCTGCTCCGGATTCCGCTCCGTTCCGGGAGCCCACGCAGTCCGCTCCGTTCAGTGAGTCCACGGAGTCCGCTCCAGAGCCCGCTCCGTTCCGGGAGCCCACGCAGTCCGCTCCGTTCCGGGAGCCCACGCAGTCCGCTCCGTTCCGGGAGCCCACGCAGTCCGCTCCGTTCCGGGAGCCCACGCAGTCCGCTCCGTTCCGGGAGCCCACGCAGTCCGCTCCGTTCCGGGAGCCCACGCAGCCCGCTCCGTTCCGGGAGCCCACGCAGTCCGTTCCAGAGCCCGCTCCGTTCCGGGAGCCCACGCAGCCCGCTCCGTTCCGGGAGCCCACGCAGTCCGCTCCGTTCCGGGAGCCCACGCAGTCCGCTCCGTTCCGGGAGCCCACGCAGTCCGCTCCGTTCCGGGAGCCCACGCAGTCCGCTCCGTTCAGTGAGTCCACGGAGTCCGCTCCAGAGCCCGCTCCAATCCGTGAGCCCACGCAGCCCGCTCCGTTCTGGGAGCCCACGCAGTCCGTTCCAGAGCCCGCTCCAATCCGCGAGCCCACGCAGCCCGCCCCATTCCGGGAGCCCACGCAGTCCGCTCCAGAGGCCGCTCCGTTTCGGGAGCCAACAGAGTCCATTCCAGAGCCCTCTGCTGGCCAGGAGGCCCTACCAGCGCCGGCCAAACAACTGGCTCCGCCCTGGCCTCCTGCCCTGCCGGACCCGCCCCGGCATCCTGCTCTGGGTGCCCCGCCCTGGCACCCTTGGCTGCCTTTTCCTCGCGGCCCTCTTCCACTACATGGGCCTGGCCCCCCCATCCCTTCCCCTACTCCGCCCCCGCTCTGCCGTTCCCTTGGTTGGAGGCTTGGGAACGTCTGGAAGCCGTTCCTTTAAGGGGGGGTAGTGTCAGGAGTCCAGGCCCGGCGTCCTCCTTCTCATCGCCAGAGGGCGCCACCTCCCTTCCTCCTGGACTCATCAACTTCACTCCACACACCTGTTTACCCACACATCACTCCCAGCTGGTCTCAATCTGTGAACTATTTATACACTTCACCCCCATCCCTCTGTCTGGCTAGATTACCTTACCCGCACTCACTTGTGTATGTGTTTGTAGTTTTCTGTGTTGGTTATTGTACCGATTACATTCGGTTTCGTGCATTTGGGACACCAGCACTACGTTGCCGTCTGGGGTGTCCCGTTCCTGATTATTGTTTTGTTTTTGCCTGTTGGCTTTTGATTTAATAAATTAAAGAAGCTTACCTGCATTTGGACCCAGATCTCCATTCTTTCCACGGGCTACCTCGCTGTCCCGTGACAGATATAACACATCTCATTCCACCGAATGGGTGTCATCTGCTTCATACATGTTCTGTCATACTTGCAGGAAATAAAAATAAAACAACAATTCAGGAACAAGCATGGTTTCTCTGGGAATGTTTTTTTTTTGTCTCAGTGTGGATTGATTGTAGGCCAAACCGTTGAGACAATGTATCTAGATTAATATGGATGTAGCCTATTAGTTACATTAATAAATCTGACGACACTACTCACTCCTGTTACTTTTACTCAGTGACTATGTATAAGTATAGGATATATGAGTATATGAGTAACAGGACTGAGATTTTAGGATAAAATCAGCAAATACGTATAATCTAGCCACATAGAGTACATGAAAATATTATGAGAATATTCAGCAAATTATAGTGATTCACCAAAGATGTGTATTTTTTTTATTAACTAGTAAACATCTAAAAAAATATTTAGGTAAGAGGACAGTATTTATGATAACCCAGCCACCGTTACAATATCCTCAAATATACAGAAAATAAAACAAGACCGCATGTTTTCGATCCAGATGTTGCAATATTCTGTTGAAAATGTGTCTTGAGGAATTTTCCCGGTCTTTTAGGGGGGGGGGGGGGGTACCCACACAAAAAGGATTGCTGTAGGATTTTAAACATTATATATAATGTAAAAATGTAGCGTTAGACACTGGGGACATGTACAAATGATATATTTTCAGTGTTTTTAACTGTTTAATTATATATTTTAACTTTGCCGTTAGATTAATGAGCAGGATATTTTCTTAATAATAACATGTATTTTATAGTTCATTTGTATGCATGTTTGTACCTATAATGTCCTGGGGACAGAAATGGCACCCATTTGGTGGATTTGGAGGGAAATCTAGCGCCACCTTGAGTGCTGCGGTTTAAACACTTCAAGTATGAAATGATGTGGAACAATCCTTGAGAAAATATGATTCATTTTGTGTGTTTATTGAGTACGGTTAGATCTTAAGATGTTATATCAAAATAAAAATAACAAAGATTAACCTATTATTTCTTCAAAGCTAATTATTGGCTCCTAGACTGTTCTGGGAAGGTGATTTTCTGGATTAAAAAAGAAACAGAAAAAGTTCCTAAATGTTATTATTTGATTCTCAATAATGAAGAACACTAAAGGAACGGTTTATGTTTGCTGAGTTAATGTGTGCGCTGGTATTATTGTAATACAAAATTCATTAGTGCTTCTTATTGTAAAGAAATGTTTGTTTTTAAGCAGGTTTTCTACTTGAGAAAATGTTTCTAACCAAGACCAAATGTCCACAGAGAAACAATATTCACCAAACAAATCCCTTATTTCTGTCAGAATATCCTGTTTCAGATTTAGAAATGCATCGCAGATGCCATGTCGTCCCTGGCGTTCACTTTCTGCCACCTTTAGCCGATTCCAAGTTACAGTCCACATTAACATAACCGCACTGTGCCAGGCTCATATTAAGTGTTGTGCATTCATCCTGAGATCGAATTTCCCAACCTTGTGTGATTCTGAACCAAAGTTTTATTAATCCTTCATGTAAAATATGAAGCGCTCTTTACTGTTTTTCTGTGAATTGCTCCAAGTTAGATCGTTCCTCTCCGTGAGTGACGGGCGTTCATGATTGTTCAGGGACTCTGTTGTGTTCACGGGTGAGCTGGATCTTCATTTCTCTCTGTTGAGCTTTCCCTCAAACATACACTATATTGCCAAAAGTATTGGCACCCCTTCTAATGAAAGGTTTGACTACTATAGTCATTTCCATGAGTACAAATCTTAATGTTTAAGCATATAATGATATTCTAGGGAATCTAATTGTATAGCAACAGTTTGGACTCTTTTCTATTGTAACATGACAGTGTCTCTGTGTACAAGACAAGAATCAAAGAGAAATGATGATTCAGTCAGTGTGGACGAACTTGACTGGTCTGCAGAAAGCAGCTGAACACCTCTGGTGTGACTTTAAATGAGCCACAAACTCATCACCAAACACTAATGACTTGTACATTCATTATATGGACAAAAGTACTGACACCCCTTCTTTAGAAGAGAAAAAGACACTTCCAAACTGTGGTAACCAAGATGGAAAGATAATTCATGTACTTAAAATTGTATTTCCACCTCTGTTGCAACAGTTTTGAAGTGTATGAAATGACGGTACCCATATGTACAGTCATTAGTGCTTGTCTTATACCTATATATTTGATTCTTGTCTTATACACAGAGACACTGTCATGTTAGAATAGAAAAGGGTCCAAACTGTTGCTATAACACTAGAAGCACACAATTCCCTAGAATATCATTATATGCTTAAACATTAAGATTTGTACTCATGGAAATTACTAAAGTAGTCAAACCTTTCATTAGAAGGGGGTGACCCAATACTCTTTGGTAATATAATGTACTTATATTTGAATTACAAAAAAAACATGCACTAATGATTCATTTGCAATAAGGGTAGCCCTTACAAAAATTAACCATGGTTTTAATAAATATAAACCCAAAAACAAAACACAAAAACATGGCCACTATAGCCAATTAAACCACAGTAACCACAAATGAACCATGGGTTTGATATACACTACGTTTAACCATGGTGTTTGTAGCAAAACTGTGGTTATACAAATGATAGTCAATACGCTAAAAAAACATGGTTACTACACTTTTACTACAGTAAAACCATGATTAATTTTCATAAGGGAAGTGTTTTCCACCAAAGTTCTGTCAAAATCAGATTGTTTTCAGACAGTAATCTGGTGCTTGTGTTTGATTACAGATCCTGGGCAAACATCTCTCTATTCATCTCACCCTGGACCACCAGAGCCATGACACTAACTGTGTTTCGGTCGTTATGCATGGCTTTGTTCAGAGTTTGTCTTTCTGAGCCGTTCCTCCAATCATTTGTAGGCTGATCTCCAAGCGGAGCGAACACGAGTCCAGCTCTCATCTGATCTGTCTCGAGTCTCAAGACTTTCTCCCGCTCAGCTGTCTCAAGCACGGCTGGAATGAAAGCACAGATAACTCAGACGTGACTCTGAGTGTGTGTGACGGGTTATTATTAACAGCACTGACCTGACACAGAAACGGTCTTTCGGTGTCTCTGTGGTTTGGGGGTCTCTGCTGGAAGTCAGGAAAATCATTATGACTTGAATTGGTTGTTTTAACAGTGTGTTGCTGTTTAGCCTTAACGCGAGGAAAACCAATGACAGATGAGTGCGATTTTAAAGTCATGCAGCCTACAATTTCATGATTGATAACTCGGCCAGGTTGTTTTTTATGGTGTATTATTTAAACACCGTATTCTATCCCAGTTTTAATAGTGATACCATTAGGCTGACTTTAGCATAAACACTGCAGAGCAGCAAATCTCTACGATAGATATGTCGCCTATTTTGAGCAGAATGCACATATTTTTGGTATTAACGATGTAATTAATTTGTCAAAATGTGCATGAAATACTGTATCCCACAATGCAATGTGCTCAACATGACTTTTTTAAATCTGCATTTGGAAGATCAGCTGTCTGTAACAAAATACTTCTCCATTGGTGCATCACATTCGGTTTGCACAACGTTTTGTGTCAGACTGATTTCTCATTCTTTGACAAGCTGGATTAAGATACAAAACAATTCAAAAACATATTTTATGACAGAAACAGAGATATTTCTGAGTTCTGACCTGCTTCTGTCTGACTTCTAAAACTCCACTTTTTATCTTTCTGTATACAAAGATAAGCATGTAAACACAAACACACATTCATAATTAATAAGGAGTACACCAGTGCACATTATTAAAGAGGTCACCTCACGAACATGATGATACAGATAAGAAATACAACTCCACATCCGACTGCGATCGCAACAGCTGCGTACAGGACTGTTTTATCTCCTCCTGAAAAAGAATGAAAACTAAAGTATGACCTTATGTCTGTATAAATAGGAATACATGCAGCCTTTATTTATTGATGTAAAAATCTGAAAATGTCAGCCAGTGTACAGCCAGTATAATATGTGCATTGTATAATAATATAAATCAACTCAATCCGAGCAGCTGAATCCTTACCCATCTTCAAGAAACGGCTAAAACACATCTCTTCCATCTTTATTTGACCCTCTAACTCTAGCACTCTCTATTCTAATCTAATTTTATCTAATCTGTCTTCTTTTTATTAAATAAACACAAACATTTGACCCTCTATCAATTGCATTTTTATTCTCTAACTGCTAGATTTTCTTGTAAAACTAACACTAAGTGTAATTGTTCTATATTTTACATACTAGTTTTCTAAAAATAAAAAATAAAAAAATCCTTCCTACGTGTACTGCGTTCGGCTTACCAGGACTTGTAATGGCACTTGCATGTTGTTGCTCTTTTGTTGGTTTTGATTGCTTCTATAATGTCCTCATTTGTAAGTCGCTTTGGATAAAATTGTCTACTAAATGACTAAATAAATAAATTCCAGTTTTTCCTTGAATTTCCCTTGCAATGTCAATACAACCTGATTAATGTCAATAAGCAAAGGATTCATCATATCATCTTCAAATGACACCTTCAAATCATGCGTTTATTAATTCATTCATTCATTTCTTATACAGAAATTTTTATCTGATTTACGTTTAACAGTGACAGTAACAGCGTCTGATCTCTGAGATCCATGTTGATTGTGAGCCTCACAGTAGAAGCGTCCACTCTGTAGTGCACTGAAACTCTGTCCAGATCCAACAGATGAGCTTTGATTCTCCTTAAACCAGATGAAGTTCAGAACAGGTGGGTTTGAATCACTGCTGCAGATCAGAGTCACTGAATCTCCCTCCACTATTTCACCAGATCCATTTACAGACACTGAGACGCTCCTGGGAGGGTCTAAAACAGACAAATGAAGTGTTACATTCATGTTTTACAATTGTTAACCCACTAATCGATTTGATACCAGTTATTGAACCATCATTAACTCACACATGATGTTTAAAGTCACAGCAGAGTATTTCTCTCCATGTTCATTGATGGACTTGCACTTGTATTCTCCACTGTGATCAGATCTGATGTTTGAGATGCTGTAGATTCTTCCAGATCCTACAAACGTTCTTCCTTTAAACCAGCTGATTTCTGCAGGTGGGTTTGAATCACTGCTGCAGCTCAGAGTCACTGAATCTCCCTCCACTATTTCACCAGATCCAGTTATGGACATTGATACATTCTTTGGAGGGTCTTGAGGTCCGGATATAGAATGAAAATGAAATTAATTATATATATATTTTTAATTTCTTACCAAATTTGTTGTTACGCAGCCTTAAAACTTTGTTGAGTGATATTTGAATACATTTATTCATGTGGTAACAAAATATGATTGAATCTGTACTCACACGTGACATTGAGATAAACAGCAGGAGAGGTGTAAGTGTGTCCATGTACAGCACAGCTATATCTGCCTGCATCCTCTCTTCTGACTGACTGCAGCAGGAGTTGATTGTTTCCGTCTCTTCTCTCAGTTAATGTCTGTGAGTTTCTGTACCAGATGAATGTTTCTCTGTCAGTCAGAGCGCAGCTGCTTTTACATGTCAGACGGACTGAATCTCCCTCTTTCACTCTCTCAGGAGACTCCACCTGAAGATCTGAACACAACACACATTATATCTAGTGCTGCTGTCATACACTGATTATTATTCAACATAATGCACAGAAGAAGAGTGAAACCTTATCAAAGTCACCTGTGACATTAAGAGTTACTCCTGGAGTTCCAATCCATTTCTTATCAGGTTTATCAGTAGTGAATCTGAAATAGTACTCGTGTTCATCTTTCTGTGTCACATGACTCAGTCTGACCGCACAGTTCTGCTGTTTATCTCCCAGATACTGAAGCCTCTGACTGTATTCAGGATCCTTAGACAGATCTGGAGGGTCTACACCCTTTACAAGGTTTTTGGTCCAGAACACTTTCATGATCTGATATCCAGTAGGGTATGTAAAAGTGCAGCTCATTGTCACTGATGAGTGTTTTAGTGCACAGATGTGTGAAGGACTGTAAATAATACCCCGATCAGCACTAGAAGCCCCTGAAACACAGAATTCATCAGGATGAAAAGATTATCAGCAGTTACTAACAGAATGTTTTTGCTCAATATCTTTGAATATCTTTTGGTTGTTGAGTAGCAGTGTTGCCAAGTCTGTGGTTTTCCCGCTCAATTGGGCTACTTTATCCCCGCTGCCATGGGTTGTGAAGGAGAGGATGGAGTGGAAGCCTATCTGACCATATCCTTCCTTTTGATATTAATTATTGAATTCATATTTATTGTGTGATTATTAATCAAGTTATTGATCAGTATTTAACCCTCCAGATTGTTTGTCGATTGATTTAAGAAGTAAAGGCATCTATATCAGTATAGTTTGAAAAGTGCAGTGCATGTATTCTTCTTAAGTCTTAAGAGAAAGAGGTGATAACACACGCTGTGTAATCTTTCCTAGGGTCACAAGGCCAGGCTAAGGGGTCAGGATGACCTCACATCTACGTGGGCTGCGAGTAACAGAAATAACTGTGACTTTAGAACAAATCCTGTTCTATCCTTTATTTCTATTCTATTCTAAAACCATGAGATGCAGATAAGGGTTTAATGTGTATGTGTGTGTGTCGGCATCTGTTCTCTGTGTCAGCTGAGACTGTCTCCTGCCTCCATCCTGATCCGAGCTGAGGTGTCTTCTTCTTCTGACGCCTCCAATAATCATTTGAAGATATGCTTGAAGTGTTTACGTCCATATGTGGAAACTGTCTAAGTTTATCTAGTTTTAGAACCAATCAGAATGTTGCTTATGTATTGACACAATCATCATCAACTATTTATTTATTCAAATGTATTTAATTAATCGCACCTTTGACTTCTGGTCTTCATTCAACAACAACACTTGGTTCTTTTGGGTTTTTAACCCAAAACTCGGGTTGAAGCGACCACAATAAAGTGATATTTAGTCTTTAAAATGATAATTTTTGCTGGGGAACCCCACCAATAGGAAAATAATAATAAAAAATAATAAAAAATGCAATAAATGTGTATTTTACCCCCCCAGAACGCCATTTTTACTGTGGGACACCACCCCCCCCCCGGAAACACGATTGGGCTGATTTTGGACTCGTTTTGAGAAGAATTGGGTGGGTTTTGTTGTGAAAACCTGGCAACCCTGTTGAGGAGAGGGCGTTGAAGAAAAGCAGAACAGCTGAGAACGGAAGTGAAAATACTGGCACTGTCTAGATGAAAATATTAATCAGATTCAATCAATATTATACATCAGTATTTACTGAGAAAAAACACAATGAAGATACGTTTATCATTATAAATGAGACACCGAGTAAAGTATTGGACAGACATGACATCAAGAAATCGTGCTTGTTCTGCTCCAATGGAATATAGATTAGATTGATTATATTACTTATAAAATGTAAATCTGTTACTTACTCCAAATTACATCAACCCCTGCATTACATGTAAATAAGAAATAATGTGAATTTTTGTAATGTAATTGTTGTATGTCAATCAATAATAAACAAATTCTCTCTCTCTCTCTCTCCTCTCTCTCTCTCTCGCTCTCTCTCTCGCTCTCTCTCTCTCTCTCTCCTCTCTCTCTTCTCGCCTCTCTCTCTCTCTCTCTCTCTCTCTCTCTCTCTCGCGCTCTCTCTCTGTTCTCTCCTCTCTCTCTCTCTCTCTCTCTCTCTCTCTCTCTCTCTCTCTGTTGCATGCTGGGAGTGCGAGGTGGAGTGGAGCGTGTGTTCGAGAGCGTTGAGTGATTGTGTTCTTTCACTATTTCTTTTTCTTAATACTTTTTTTTTTTACACATATATTGATTTTTTTCTCATGCAAATATAGTGTAGACAGTGTAGTGGGAGGGGTTGTTTTTTTTTCCCGTACGCACGACTTAAAGTCGCTGCATGGTGTCCGTCCAAGTGAAAGGAGCACCACCTCTGTCGCTCCGTAATGGGTGCAGGTGTGTACCTGACCCTGGGGTGACAATAGAGGAAATGCTCCTGATCATCGGAGAAAAAGTTGGGTTTGAGAACATTGTTTCCGCATCGCGGATGAACAAGGCTGTGGTTGTGTTTTTTAAATCTGAGCTACTGGTCAATGAGTTGACTGTGAGCGGAATTTGGGTGAAAGAAATGTTTGTTCCGGTAACCCCGCTATCTGCTCCAGCAACGAAAGTTACCATCTCTAATGTCCCACCTTTTGTAAGTAATGAGGCCATCCTAAAAGAACTTCAGAGGTTTGGTAAGATCGCATAAAACGATCCCCTTGGATGTAAAATGCGCTAAAACATGTTCTCTTTAGACGGCAGATTTACATGTTTTTGAACTCCCGAACGTACATTGGAAGTTTCTTTCCGTGTCACTCATGGAGAGAGCTCTTTCATGATATATGCCAGTACTGACAGCTTGAGATGTTTCAATGCGGGATTTGGGCCATAAACGCCTCACATGTCCACATAAAGGAACAACGCGTCCACATCTCGAGCTGAGACGAATAATAACATAGAAACACAGAGTTCTCAGGAGCGGGTTAAAGGGGTCACAGATGAAGCGAGAGAGCAGCAGGAGGTGAGTGAGCTTAATGTTAATATTGGCGATGTGGAAAAACCTGGCTGCAGCACTGCTGTTGATAAAGATGTGAGTGTATGTGTTGATGTTGATGAACATAAAGCTCAAAGTGAAACTGAGGATATGTGTGAGGGTGTTGTTGCAGGAGAGGCAGGTGCTTCAGAAGGAAATATGTTTGAGGAAATGGAGGATTTGTCTCAGTGTACTGATGATGGGTTAAGAGATGATGATGAGCTATGGTCGGATGCTGCAAAAATGGGTGATAATGATTTATACACTCTAGATCAAATCAATAATTTCCTTGACGAAACTAAAGGAAAAACTGGAGTCGAGATAAGTGACTTTTTTCCTGATATTGAAAAGTTTGTTTCTTCTGTTATGGTGGTTAGGAGAACAAGTAATTATGAAGAACTGTCTCAACAGAAACGCTTCCGTCTTAAGAAGCACTTAACTGTCACAAGATCAGGTAAAAAGTCAGGTAAAGCAAAGGAAAAATCTAAATAGTTATGATGTTTAAGAACTTCTTTTTCTTTCTTTATGTTTTCCTCTTTCTATCTCTCTTCATGATGGAAACCTTGAGGGTGGGATCCTTAAATATAAATGGATTGAGGGAGGAGAAAAAGAGAAACTTATTGTTAGAATTCATAAGAATAAAGTATCTAAGTATTGTTTTTTTTTGCAAGAGACCCACAGTACTGTTAGTAATGAAGTTGATTGGGGTTTGTGGTGGGAAGGGGAGAGAGTGCTTAGTCATGGGACTAATCTTAGTGCTGGGGTGGCAGTGCTTTTTTCTCCTGCTCTTAAAGTTAACATTTTGAGCAAAATTGAAATAGAGCCAGGAAGACTGGTAGCTGTCAGAGCTGAAATCAGAAACCTCTCTTTCTTATTTGTTAATATTTACGCTCCCAATAATGGAGCAGATAGATTACAACTGTTTGTTAAACTAGAGCATTTTTTTAAAGCAGCAGCAGGATGGAGACTTTATTATATTAGGTGGTGATTGGAACTGCACTTTGGATTTCACACGTGATAGGAATGGTGAAGAACCTCACATGCAATCAGCTTCTCGTCTGGCCAGTGTTATGAACAATCTAGGGGTTTCAGATGCGTGGAGAGAGCATAATCCTTTAGCAAAGCAGTATACTTGGGTGAAATGTAATAATGGGAGGGTTTTTGGTGCACGGTTAGATAGGATTTATGTATCACATAATGTGAAAAACAGGGTGGTGCATACAGCTATTATCCCTACTTCCTTGTCTGACCATAAATGTATCACAATGGAGTGTACACTGGTGAATAGGATTCATAAGAGCTGCTACTGGCATTTTAACAATAAGCTATTGGATGATAAACGCTTCTGTGAGACTTTTAAATGCTTCTGGGAAACTTGGAAGAGTGAAAAGTGCCTGTACGAAAGTGCTATTCAATGGTGTGAAATCGGTAAAGTGCAAATAAGCTCATTCTGTCAGCAATATGCAAACCATTCTTCTTCTGTTATAAAAAAGACATTAGAGTCACTGGAAAAGAAATAAATGACATTGAGAAGAGTATGACTGTCAATGATGCCGTAAACCTACAGGAGCTGTGGACTGAGAAAAAGAACCAGCTGAGTTTCATCTTAAATGAAAAAGTTAAAGGGGCTCTTGTAAGGAGTCGTTTTTTAACATTAAAAGACATGGACGGTCCGACATCTTTTTTTTTTAACCTGGAGCGTAAATCGGGACAAGAAAAATTGATGTACGTTTTGAAGGACAATGATGGTGAAGATACTTCAGATCCTGTGGTGATGCGTAGACTCGCTGTGGCTTTTTATTCCAACTTATTCTCTGCTGAAGCCATTGAGGAGCAAAGTAGAATTGAACTGCTACAGGATATTCCTTCTTTAACCGAAGGGAATAAAAAACTTTTGGAGGTTGACCTTAATTTTGAAGAGGTTACTGCTGCTGTAAATGGTCTCTCTTCAGGAAGAGCACCAGGGATAGACGGACTGTCTTCTGATTTTTTAAAACATTTTGGACTACAATAGGACCTGATTATTTTGAAGTGCTCAAAGAATGCATTAGTAACGGTATTCTCCCTGTGAGTTGTCAACGGGCTGTCCTAACTCTGTTACCAAAAAAGGGCGATTTAACCCTGTTAAAAAACTGGAGGCCAGTGGCAATTTTGTGTGCAGAGTATAAAATTTTATCTAAATGTCTGTCAAATAGATTAAACAAAGTGTTACATGCTATCATTCACAAAGATCAATCATACTGTGTAAAAGGAAGATCTATTTTAGATAATTTACATTTAGTGAGGGATATTTATGATTTTGCTTTTAACAATAATATTAATCTTGGGTTTTTGTCATTGGACCAAGAAAAGGCTTTTGACCGAGTTGATCACAATTTCTTGTTTGAAACCTTAAAAGCTTTTGGGTTTGGTGACATTTTTATTTCTTTGATTAAGCTTCTCTATAATGAGGCCACATGTATGATAAAAATTGCGGGTGGTCTCAGTGTTCCTGTTAAAGTCCACAGAGGGATTAGGCAAGGTTGCCCTCTTTCTGGTCAACTTTATAGCATAGTCATTGAGCCACTGTTGTGTAAAATGAGAAACAGTTTAACAGGTTTAAGGGTTGCTGAACCAGACACTAAAGAGGCTTTTAAGATTTCTGCATATGCTGATGATGTCACTATTTTAGTCAGAGGTCATGCTGATGTTCACTTCTTAAAAGATGCTCTAGCATGTTACGGTAGAGCATCCTCAGCTAAGGTGAACTGGAGTAAAAGCAATGCTCTGTGGTGTGGTCAGAATTCCAATGGTCCTGTGCTTCCAGGTGGTTTGCAGTGGGGAGAACGGGTTTTAAATATCTAGGGGTCTTCTTAGGCACAGAAGAATTTAGGAAACAAAATTGGGAGGGCCTTGTGGAGAAAGTGTGTGCAAGGTTGTCTCGCTCGAAATGGTTGCTACCCCAGCTGTCCTATAGGGGGAGAGCCCTGATCTGTAATAATTTGGTGGCCTCTTCTCTATGGCATAAAATGTTCATTTTGGAGCCTCCGAAGGATCTGGTGGAAAGGATTCAAAAGTAGATGGTGGACTTTTTCTGGTCAGGGCAGCACTGGTTGAGGGCACCAGTTTTATTTTTGCCCATTCAGGAAGGAGGACAAGGACTTGTCGACATCGGATCCAGAGTTAAAGCCTTCAGACTTCAGACAGCTCAGAAACTGCTTTACGGGGGGATGTAGGCTGGGCGGAAACAGCCTGTGCCCTCCTGAGGAGAGCAGGGAATATGGGGCTGGATCGTCACCTGTTTCTAATGAACATTAATAAGCTGCATCTGACTGGTCTAACATCCTTTTACAGGTCAGTGCTAAGAGCGTGGTCATATTTCAAGTTCTCAAGAGAATTTGATGGTGTACAGAGACTCTGGCTGAGGGAGGAACCATTGCTCTTCAACTCTTTAATGGACCTGGAGATTTTTAAATCCGATTCGCTCAGGAAAGCTTTATGGTCTGCAAAGATCACTAAAATTGGACATTTAATTCATGAGGGAGGATGGATATCTGCTGAGGCTTTGGCCTTGAGGATGGGCATGAGGTCAGTTCGAGTGGCAGAGAGACTGTTAACTCAAATAAATGACATTCTACCAGTGGAACATATGGATTTAGAGGCTTCGGACATGGATGCTTCTGCATTTCCAGAGCTTACTTTCTCAATTGACACAGGAGAGTGGAAAGAAATGGAGGGTGGATTGCTCTCTATCAGATCATCTCAGTCAAATCTTTTCAGTGATACAGGAAAAAAGGATCTTTATGCACTGTGTGTGAAAGCAGTACATTTCCATATGCTTGAAAATCTGAGGGAATCTAAGTGGCTGGATGTTTTTGGCTCAGGTGTTTCCCCTAAAGGCTGCTGGAGGACCCTGTACAAACCTCCCATCGAGAAAAGGTCTGGAGACCTTCAGTGGAGGGTAGTGCATGGTATAATAGCCACAAACAGACACAGAGCACACATTGATCCACAGGTAGGGGAGGAGTGTCCTTTTTGTGGGGTACAGGAAACAGTTTTTCATTTATTCCTTAACTGTTCTAGACTACAATTGTTTCTTCGTCAATTAGAAGGTTATTGTCAAATACTGGGGGAGGTTTTTACACCTATGCTTTTTATCTATGGACCTAAATACAGCAGGAGCAAAATGAAAGTTCATGTGTTATTAAATTTTATATTTGGACAAGGAAAACTGGCTATTTGGCTGTCACGTAAAAGAAAAATACTTGGGTCGGGATTGACTGATGTTATTTTGGTGTTTAGGGGATTAATAACATCCCGTATTAATATAGAGTATGCGTACTATATGTTGATTGATGACTTGGATACCTTTAGGTCTAAATGGAGCACAAACCAATGCATTTGTGAAATTGATGATGATGGTTGCTTGAAAGTTGTTGTCTGAGTGCTGATGGATTGTAAAACTGCTGCACTTTTATTTATGTGCATTATTTATATTATTCCATTTGGTTTTCTTTTAATATTTTAATATCTATAATTAGTGGTCAATAAAATCAGTTAAAGCATCTCTATCTGCTTTTATTCAGCTCTGCAGCGATAACCTCTCTCTCTCTCTCTCTCTCTCTCTCTCTCTCTCTCCTCTCTCTCTCTCTCTCTCTCTCTCTCTCTCTCTCTCTCTCTCTCCCTCTCTCTCTCTCTCTCTCCTCTCTCTCTCTCTCTCTCTCTCTCTCTCTCTCTCTCTCTCTCTCTCTCTAATGAGCTTTATTGGCATGACTGTGTAACATCACAATGTTGCCAAAGCAATAAGTAAATTATACATACATAAGTATATCATTTATACAAGCATACAGATTAATAAAAAGGGGGGAAAATAAACACATACATGTCTAACTTATCAAAACAAATAAAAAATAAAATACATTAAAAGAATAATCTCTCTCTGCTTAAAATGTCCTGACATAAAATTGATAAATTACTCTTGTGTTTTTTTTATTATTTTTATGATCATATATAATCGATCCTTGGCCCTTTCTAAACAATATAAGTTATGGGCCTCCTGCATGTTAACAGGTCATATTGCAGTTTTCTGTAAAATATATTACAAATAATCATTATCAATAATTATTACTTTTTTAATATTTTATTCAGTTATAACTATTATCAGAATTATTAGTAGTCATATTGGTATATAAAACAACTATTTGTTCAGATCTACAAACAGGCACAGCCATCTTTACGGAGCCGAATGTCGAAAAAAGGATGTCCTGACTGCTGTACATAATAATATTTTCTGTAGTATTAGTTTTATAAATGCAATGATGCCCATTATCACAGACAGACTTGTCATATGTTTAAATTGATATGACAATTTTTACACTAGTGGGGCCTATTTTCATTATCTCTCCTTGTGCCCCACAACCTTACGGGTCGGCACTGCATCCAGCTCAGTTTACCTTACGTAGAAGGCAAAATATTTCACTACAAGCATTTCAGTGAAACTTAATTGATGCAATGTTTAAAACCTTTAACCCACATGGGAAAAATCAACCCATGGCAACAGATTTGACTGATCACGGGTCGAGAGCAAGGAGAGAGATAGCTGACTGATCAAGATCCTGAGCTCATTGTCTTATTTCATAAAATTAGTTCCCTTTACACAGAGTGTGCGTGACTGCATGAGCGCTAATTCAAAAGTGATTTCAATGCCACGCATATTGATAGCGGCTTCATGATGCGCAAAAATTATCCACCTTGTTTTTCCCTAACAACATGCAGACATTTGTACATTTTATGGGTCGGGCTTCCCGACTTATCCACGTCCAGCTATTTGTAGCAGTAAAAAACTGCTTGTTTTGTTGCTTGATATCGTAAACTGGTGTGTTTTACCATATTATTTTAATGTGTTATCTTAATTATGATCACACTGGTTTATAGAGCAAACAGTTTTACCGTTTACTGCACTTGTTGTTCTTCTCTACAGCGGGTAATGAACCTGAAGTCTCACCCAAAGGCTTACTTCCGGTTTGAAGAATAAGGAGGATGTACAATATTAGCACGTTTGCTGGTGTGGGTGGGCCTTGAGTGGAAGTCACACATTGCCAAAGCGGACAGTAAGAAAACAAAAAATAAAAATATGGAGTTCAGTTGAATATCACACACATCTGACATGTTTGCATTTTACACGTGGCATGAGAACATGAAAAACATACACTAAATCTGATCTGAGCAGTCAGACTGAAACAGATTTCCAGAAATATGATTTGAACAGGATTTCAAATGGATTACTAACAGTCGAATTTCATGTGATTTTTGATGTTCACACATGCACAAATAATCAGAGTCAAATCGGATATGCACAGAAATGAACAAGAAGCATTAGAAACTCACTGTGTATCGAGAGAGAAAAGATGAGAGGAAGAAGAAGAGCCATTCTGACTGACATCACCATAACAGCACCTGCAACACGCACATTACAATATGCTTGAGATTTACAAGAAAAATATCCTTCAGTCTTTCTATCTCAACATTGGTAATTATTTGTGAAATGTACTATCAATGTCAGTGAAAACTGTTTTAAATGAGATTCTACACTTTTTGTTCAGTGCTGAAGCATTAGATATGTATCTCCTTATAAACATACATAACTTGATAAGAAACTGGTCATACCTTAACACAGGACAACTCACCAGCTGAAACCAAATGACACATGAAGAGAAACAAGGAAGATTTAGCAGCCTCAGTTATAACCAGAACGACGTCATTTCCTCCTCATTTCCTGTCTTTATTTAAACCTCTGACTAGTGATGCAAACATATCACATTCAAACAATGTTTCTCTCTTTTAGACTTGTTCAAGTTCAAAAAACTTTTTTATTTCCTGGTCTATTTTGCAGTTTTGAAGAACCCCCAGTTTTCATGTTATTAGATTATTAACAAATATTACATTTGTACCAAGGGGGTGTTTTGGGGTAAAACTAGGCCCAGTCTGACAAAGCAATTTACTTTAAACATTTACAGCAAAATCAGATTACAGACAGTTTTAGTTTAAAATGAAAAAAATAATCAATAATTATGAATTACAAAATTAAAATAGCCTATTTTAATTTTTGTTAGCTAATGCTAACTGGCTAGCTAACTAGCTACCTGATGTTAATTTGAGGCAAATACTAAATATAATGTCCAAATATTTTTATTCAACCAACTAGTTAGAATACATTTGATTGAAAAACAAAGGATTTATGTTCAGAACAGAGTAACTAAAGTAACATCCAATTCCCCCTGGGGTGTATTACACAACAGACTGTGTTTGTAAAAAAAAAATCATTCTGAAAATATTTTTTTCTTAAATAACACATACTCCCTATCTACAGGCCCAGCTGTTCTCATATCATATATAACTGTGATGTTCTACAAAACAACACGCTTTAAAACAATTCTTTTCTTTCTGCTGAACATGAGATCATTTACGGTGAAATCTCTTTTCTCTCGGGTACATCACCAGTGTACGTCAACACAGTCCATCGATACAATAAAAACACATATTTGTGGGTGTATTTTTCCTCACTCTACTCTATCGCATGTAAGCAGGACTACTTATATCTAACACACAAGTGAAAAAGTACCTAAAGTCTTCAAATATAGATGTCTGCTGACGTACGAGCGCCCTTGAGGACTATTATTTATAGATGCGGTGGCAATACATTAATGGGCACAACAGTGACGTGGTGTTTCCTGTTGCACATACACACGTCTTACCAGCAGATTTACAGTGTGTCGAAACACATCTGCAACAGTTTTGACACTTGTGTTTTTTTTTGTTTCGCTTTTATGATTTTGCTTGATTATACATTTAAGGTTTCTTAAATTCAATTTGATTTCTTTAGTCACAGAATTAAATCAGTATCATGTGCATGTTACCCTTACATTAGTTTTTTGTATGACCATATTTAGGTTGATTCAGTAATGTTAAATAACATCAAGATTTAAATAATATCAATCGAGACATTCCGTCATAAAACAGATAAATCACAGAAAGAGGATGGACAATCATAGGGTTCACTTCATTGACAACCAGCAAAAGATATTGAGACTTCTGCCCAGATAACAGAATTAAGTTTATAAACCAAGTTCGGGAGGATAAACTGTTCTGCATTTTCGTATCCGTAGCATGCATTTTGATAGGAAAGGATGACTAAAACGCATTTAAAAAAAAACGCATATGAAATTTTGGAAAATTGTTTGGACCTTAAGTCACACGGAGTCAAAACTGCATTGTTGAGAGGAAAAACACAGTTTCAAAATAAGTTGTACTAGTTAATTTAATTGATAAGACATTTTGTAGTAAAAGTCGCAGCACGTTTCACATGATGAACTTGTATTAAAAATAAAAGAACATGGGGTTTGTTCATGCCACGGACCAAGGTCCATATAACCAGGTTTTGAAATAATTGTAATAATATTTAAATACATTGCCCCTCCTAAATAAATACTCATTACTGCATTTCACCCGGAGGCTTTTCAAAATTATTATTATTTATAATTCATTATTTTCAGCTGGGGTTTATTTAGATTTATTACTGATTTAATTTTAAATTAATACAATTAACAAACATAAATTAAATTGAAATTCAGTACTGAAAATCCGGTAATTATGTATAAATATTTCACTTATTTCAATATTTAATTCACTTTAAAATTACTGAAATAATAATACAAAATACTATTATTATTTGTTGTCATTATAAATATTATTATTATTATTATTAAGGTTGATTTGTAAATAACTATTACAAATATTTAAACAAAACAATAATGTATACTGTGGACCAAAATTGTCAGAATGTTAGAATTATTATAATATTATGATGAAAAAACATTAATATAGTATTTAAATAGTTGTATATAATGTCTCTATTTGTAGTGCTGAATTTAAATGATATATTGGGGATTTTAAATTGTCCCAATGTCACAACTCAATTTTTTTATGCAAAACATTCATTCGTTATTTGTGTTGATTTTGGGGTGAAATGGGGCCTGAGTGTGTCCTGGCAGGTTCTTCAGACGGATATCCAGTGCTTGCAGACGGAGGGATCCTCCCTGAAGCTGCTGTTCTTGGCTACAGACAGAAGTTGTGTGTGTTTGTTTCGGTCTGTTGTTGTTGTTGCCTGATTCACGCGTCTGAAAGCCACACAGAGAAAGTGTGTCGTAACACTCGGATCCAGAAGTTGTGTGTGTTTGTTTCTCTCTGTTGTTGTTGCATGATTCACGCGTCTGAGAGCCACACAGAGAAAGTGTGTCGTAACACTCGGATCCAGAAGTTGTGTGTGTTTGTTTCTCTCTGTTGTTGTTGCCTGATTCATGCGTCTGAGAGCCACACAGAGAAAGTGTGTCGTAACACTCGGATCCACAAGTTGTGTGTGTTTGTTTCGGTCTGTTGTTGTGGCATGACTCACGCGTCTGAGAGCCACACAGAGAAAGTGTGTAACACTCGGATCCAGAAGTTGTGTGTGTTTGTTTCTCTCTGTTGTTGTTGCATGATTCACGCGTCTGAGAGCCACACAGAGAAAGTGTGTCGTAACACTCGGATCCAGAAGTTGTGTGTGTTTGTTTCGGTCTGTTGTTGTGGCATGACTCACGCGTCTGAGAGCCACACAGAGAAAGTGTGTCGTAACACTCGGATCCGTGAGATGATGAGCTCTTGCCTGCACGCATGCGTGTGCTGCTGCGAGACGATGAATGCTGCTTTTGTTCAAAGCTTTGTTTATAGTTATTGAGCGGTCAATTCTTCTGGGTACAGAAGTATTTCTGGGGACACGACTACAATGTGTATTTTATCCAAAGTATTACACATTTATTTTGAAATAAATGTATTTAAAGCACAGATGGGATATGGAGGTACACAAAAAGGATTGCTGTAGGATTTTAAACATTATATGTAATGTTAAAATGTAGCGTTAGACACTGGGGACATGTACAAATGATATATTTTCAGTGTTTTTAACTATTTAATTATATATTTTAAATTTGCCGTTAGATTAATGAGCAGGATATTTTCTTAATAATAACATGTATTTTATAGTTCATTTGTATGCATGTTTGTACCTATAATGTCCTGGGGACAGAAATGGCACCCATTCGGTGGATTTGGAGGGAAATCTAGCGCCACCTTGAGTGATGCGGTTTAAACACTTCAAGTATGAAATGATGTTGAACAATCCTTGAGAAAATATGATTCATTTTGTGTGTTTATTGAGTACGGTTAGATCTTAAGACATTATATCAAAATAAAATAACAATGATTAACCTATTATTTCTTCAAAGCTAATTATTGGCTCCTAGACTGTTCTGGGAAGGTGATTTTCTGGATTAAAAAATAAATGTTCCTAAATGTTATTATTTGGTTCCCAAAAATGAAGAACGTTAAAGGAACGGTTTATGTTTGCTGAGTTAATGTGTGCGCTGGTATTGTAATACACAATTCATCAGTGCTTCTTATTGTAAAGAAATGTTTGTTTTTAAGCAGGTTTTCTACTTGAGAAGATGTTTCTAACCAAGACCAAATGTCCACAGAGAAACAATATCCACCAAACAAATCCCTTATTTCTGTCAGAATATCCTGTTTCAGATTTAGAAATGCATCGCAGATGCCATGTCGTCCCTGGCGTTCACTTTCTGCCACCTTTAGCCGATTCCAAGTTACAGTCCACATTAACATAACCGCACTGTGCCAGGCTCATATTAAGTGTTGTGCATTCATCCTGAGATAGAATTTCCCAACCTTGTGTGATTCTGAACCAAAGTTTTATTAATCCTTCATGTAAAATATGAAGCGCTCTTTACTGTTTTTCTGTGAATTGCTCCAAGTTAGATCGTTCCTCTCCGTGAGTGACGGGCGTTCATGATTGTTCAGGGACTCTGTTGTGTTCACGGGTGAGCTGGATCTTCATTTCTCTCTGTTGAGCTTTCCCTCAAACATACACTATATTGCCAAAAGTATTGGCACCCCTTCTAATGAAAGGTTTGACTACTTTAGTCATTTCCATGAGTACAAATCTTAATGTTGAAGCATATAATGATATTCTAGGGAATCTAATTGTATAGCAACAGTTTGGACCCTTTTCTATTCTAACATGACAGTGTCTCTGTGTATAAGACAAGAATCAAAGAGAAATGATGATTCAGTCAGTGTGGAAGAACTTGACTGGTCTAATCCCAGCTGAACACCTCTGGTGTGACTTTAAATGAGCCACAAACTCATCACCAAACACTAATGACTTGTACATTCATTATATGGACAAAAGTACTGGCACCCCTTCTTTAGAAGAGAAAAAGGCACTTACACACTGTGACAACGAAGATGGAAAGATAATTAATTTACTTAAAAATTGTATTTTGTAAAAATTGTATTTCCACCTCTGTTGCAACAGTTTTGAAGTGTATGAAATGACGGTACCCATATGTACAGTCATTAGTGCTTGTCTTATACCTATATACAGTGGGGCAAAAAAGTATTTAGTCAGCCACCAATTGTGCAAGTTCTCCCACTTAAAAAGATGAGAGAGGCCTGTAATTCATCATAGGTATACCTCAACTATGAGAGACAAAATAAGAAAACAAAATCCAGAAAATCATATTGTAGGATTTTGAAAGAATTTTTTTGCAAATTATACCAGAACCATGACACCAACTGTGTTTCGGTCGTTATGTATGGCATTGTTCAGAGTTTGTCTTTCTGAGCCGTTCCTCCAATCATTTGCGGGCTGATCTCCAAGCGGAGCGAACACGAGTCCAGCTCTCATCTGATCTGTCTCGAGTCTCAAGACTTTCTCCCGCTCAGCTGTCTCAAGCACGGCTGGAATGAAAGCACAGATAACTCAGACGTGACTCTGAGTGTGTGTGACGGGTTATTATTAACAGCACTGACCTGACACAGAAACGGTCTTTCAGTGTCTCCGTGGTTTGGGGGTCTTTGCTGGAAGCCAGGAAAATCATTATGACTTGAATTGGTTGTTTTAACAGTGTGTTGCTGTTTAGCCTTAACGCAAGGAAAACCAATGACAGATGAGTGCGATTTTAAAGTCATGCAACCTACAATTTCATGATTGATAACTCGGCCAGTTAGTTTTTTATGGTGTATTAACTAAACACCGTCTTCTATCCCAGTTTTAATAGTGATACCATTAGGCTGACTTTAGCATAAACACTGCAGAGCAGCACATCTCTACGATAGATATGTCGCCTATTTTGAGCAGAATACACATATTTTTGGTATTAACGATGTAATTAATTTGTCAAAATGTGCATGCAATACTGTATCCCACAATGCAATGTGCTCAACATGACTTTTTTAAATCTGTATTTGGAAGATCAGCTGTCTGTAATAAAATACTTCTCCATTGGTGCATCACATTCGGTTTGCACAACGTTTTGTGTCAGTGGCCTTTAACCCTCGTCCAAGAGAGACTTTCGTGCACTCACCTTAGTTTTAACGTAAGAGCTGCGAGGCCATTTGTAACGTGGACGTGTGAGCTAGGCTTCCGGTGTCATACGCTTCCGGTTATTTCAGCTGTGCCTAAAAGAGATCATTTGGTTGTACATACACGTTCCGTTATGATTTGTTGTATTATTTTAATGTATTGACCAGCTGTCCACACTAAGACGACTGCCCTCATAAACGATTCATAGACTACAGTGCTCCCTGATGGACAGAACAGGTGAGTACAGAATAAGGTCTGTCTGTAATCAGTTTCATTTTAACACACTGCTTTTCTTCAGTCACATATCAGATTAAAGTTGATCTGTTAACACCATTTCATGTTTTAAAAATCACTCTAATAATGGTGGGGTGTTTTTGCAATTATGGGCACTTTTAAGTCCCAGCAGTGAAATATTAGTTTTATGTTACAATTTGTCATATGATACTTTATAAATATTTTCACAGTGTCATTACACACCTTGACAAAAAAAATTATAATTAATGTGATTTAATATAAAATGATGAAGCATTTACAGGTCCAAACTTAATTTTTGTTCCTATCCCACTACTCTGGTCACAATGTTGAAATATGTAAAATAAGATAATTGAAGTGCAATTTGACATTATTTCAAATGGAATTGTTGAATAGATATATTAATTTACAGCATCTTGATTATTTTTGTATTATTTACTGATCAGTTGTATGATTTTTTTTCTACTAAATGTGCCCATCCCACACTTTTGAGTCATTACCACAACAATGAAATAAGGCTTTTATTATGACATTTTATCAAAGACAAACACGTCTAGCTTCTATGCAAACAGAAATTAGCATGTGAGCACATTGCTATACCTATATACTATACCTCACTCACAAGATCCCAAAAATATAAGGTAACTACAATCTTTTCTGTGTCAGTATTTATTGCGTGTCCTTACCTTACAGCTTAGTAATTCTGTTCTTTGAATTACATTTTTTAAATAAATATATATTCCTGTTTAATTCATGTATATTACAATACTAAGACTGTAGTAGACGCTGTTGCAATATTAGCAAAAATGTCATTTCCGCAGCATGTCTCTACCACAGTAAATGTAGGTATTGTGGTAGAGACAAGTGCAAGGTTTACTGTATATTAAATTACAAATATTCAGTCTACTGTAAATTATATTTAAACATGACATTTTATAACCCTATATGAGACCAAATTAATCAACAATAAGATCAAAGAAATGCAGAGAGTAGATGAGGAAAGACCCAGAGTTAGGGTTAGGTAGTTAGGGTCAGGGTTAGGGTTAGGTAGTTAGTGTTGGGGTTAGGTAGTTAGTCAGGGTTAGGTAGTTAGGGTTAGGTAGTTAGGGTTAGGTAGCTAGGGTTAGGGTTAGGTAGTTAGGGTTAGGGTTAGGGTTAGGGTTAGGTAGTCAGGGTTAGGTTAGGGTTAGGTAGTTAGGGTTAGGGTTAGGTTTAGGTAGTTAGTGTTGGGGCTAGGTAGTTAGGGTTAGGTAGTTAGGGTCAGGGTTAGGTTTAGGTAGTTAGTGTTAGGGTTAGGGTTAGGATACTAACCCTAGTATCTGCAGAAGGAAATAGAACATTACAAAGAGAGAGACAGGAAAATGTGCAGATAGAGAGTTCTCCCAGCTGACAAAAAAAGGGGGAAATATGAAAAGAACGCAGTGGAGGATAAATAAATGAAATCAGAGAGCAAAACACAGAGTACTGCATGCCTCAAATCAGTCTGTTGTAACAAACACATACATTTTAGCAGATAATGTCTTTTAAACATGAAAAATATTTTGAGTATTTTAATGCAAAACTACTACTATGTTTTACTCAAACCTTCTGTTTTCAGTTTGTTTTTTGTTTTTTTACTGTTGTTCTGTACAGTAGCCTTTTTTTGATTTCATGGCACTTCAACATTGTGTCATTACCGACACAAAATTTCATTAACATAGCTCTGCTTTATTTTAGTTTTTTGCATATGTTTTTATTTTAATATCAGCATTTACAAAACTCCAAGCTATTGGAATATTACATTTTGATAAAAAAAAAAAAAAAAAAAAAATTATAATGAACATTATGGTAACGTTGCGGTGAACATTTTGAAAAATCTTAATGACTTAAAATTCACAGGGGTTGATTTTTCTAACGTTTGGAGAGCTGAAAGTGCCGTACTTGCAGAAATATAGGTAACACTGAAGAACAAGATTGGGATCATTTTTCCCCGATTGATGAACGATAAAAAACACTGACAGCCAATCCGAATCCATCGGAATCCTTACACCGGCTGTAAAGCACGATAACATGTGAGATCTTAGGCACGTTCAAGCTCAGATATTTTGCTACAGTTGAACGACATGCTTCCTGGAAACGGTGTGCAACGGGCTTTGAGATAAGTTTTCTCTTTTTGTGTGTCAAAAACATCAGCAACGTGTATATAAACCCACGTGGTATTAAAGAGACAGCTCACACAATGGGTCCAAGTGATTAATGTAACATAAAAATACTATACATATTTATATATTTTAATAATTAAGAACCACAGTTTCCACAAATCCCTTCACTCGATTGGGATGTTCTCTTTTATTCTGGAGGCAAGGGCAGTGACTGTAACATCGAGCGTATTTTGCAGTATTAAACACATATTTATACCGATTTCATCAGGCACTGAATTTTTCTAAAAGAACACAAAGAATGGCCTTCTGAGCTGCC
Organism: Gymnocypris eckloni scoliostomus; assembly: GCA_027564155.1. NCBI lineage: Eukaryota > Metazoa > Chordata > Actinopteri > Cypriniformes > Cyprinidae > Gymnocypris > Gymnocypris eckloni. Next base: position 37,782,190 of record CM050416.1, read on the forward strand.
TTATTTTCAACACTTGTGTCATCAGATCAGTGTGTTCAACGCACCACCGTATCCGTTTTATAAACGTTTTGCACCGTTTTGTTGGGGCTGAACGCAGGCCTGGCTTTTACTCTGCACATGCGCAGTAGTGTTTTCTCTGCTTCAGAAAATGTGTGCGATCACATCACATCGTTAAGAAGAAAAAAGTGATTTTTGATGTCCAGTATTTTCCTGTTTTTTTCCTGAGTGTCTCTGTGCTGTTGTTAAGCTGATGTACGGAAACAAAACCATCAACATTCACCATATGAAAATGTAACGAATTCATGTATTTCTAATGTCAGACATCGATAGAACATCACCAAAAACACATATATAAACTTTATTTAAATCTTAAAATATTCCAATACATTAAACATGCATGCAATTATAACTCCAAAGCATCACACATGTTTTATGAAACTTGAAAAAGAGACACAAAAGACAAAAACAGATGCTTACTGAAGAGTGACTAAGACACGTAACATCAAAACTGCAGTTCATGGAAAATTACGTAAATCGTTGGAAAAATTACAAAATATGCTATTAACAGAAAGTGTTTCAACAGGCGTTTAAATGCAGCTAGTTGAGGTCATAACTTCCCACACAGACGCACTAAATTACAAACCACAGTGTTAAAAAGATCTAGGTACAACAATGTAAATAACCACCATGAACATTTTTAGTTTGTGGTATTGGTAAGTCTGACCAGTACTTCCTACTCAACTATAGACTGGGAGACATGTCATGTGACTTGACACACATTTAAATCACTATTATAAACATCTGATTCAAAACTTCAGTATATTTACACTTTCAATTTTCCTTTTCAATCCCTGTGATGGATCCTGGATCATATGACTGTGCTGTAAATCACCGAATTATCCACCATTGCATCAGATCTGTGGAACAACACAATAAAATATGAAGTGTGAATGATCAATTGAGATCCACCACAAGTAACGCAGGCGCCGATCAAAGGTCAGTCAATTCTGAGGGATCATGCAATTAGTGATTCAACATAAGAAAATGTGACTCAAACTATTTAGTTTCTCACCTTGCAGCAGAATCAGGATGATGCGCTCTCAGATTCTCATAGTTGTTTTCATTGTTTCTGACGTGTTGGACGGTTGTGTAAATTGTCTTTATAGGTCTTCCTGTGGTCTGATCTGCTCGGGGTGAAACTCTAGCATACAGAACATCATCACAGTGGTTTCTGTCAGAGCTGGACGGTTGTTGAACCTGGAGAAAGAAGCATGAAAGTAAAATCACCTGCATGAGATGCATGTTCATTAAGCTCATTTTCACTGATTTCTCATTCTTTGACAAGCTGAATTAAGATACAAAACAATTCAAAAACATATTTTATGACAGAAACAGAGATATTTCTGTGTTCTGACCTGCTTCTGTCTGACGTCTGAAACTCCACTTTTTATCTTCCTGTAAATAAAGATAAGCATGTAAACACAAACACACATTCATAATTAATAATGAGTACACCAGTGCACATTATTAAAGAGGTCACCTCACGAACATGATGATACAGATAAGAAATACAACTCCACATCCGGCTGCGATCACAACAGCTGCGTACAGGGCTGTTTTATCTCCTCCTGAAAAATAATGAAAACTAAAGTATGACCGTATGTCTGTACAAATAGGAATATATTCAGCATTTATTTATTAATGCAAACATCTGAAAATGTTCATGGTGACTAAAATATATGTCAGCCAGTGTACAGCCAGTATAATATGTGCATTGTATAAGAATATACATTCCAGTGAATGTACCTTGCAATGTCAATACAACCTGATTAATATCAATAAGCTAAGGATTCATCATATCATACATCATATCACAAAAAAAAAATCACTTTTTCAAAATCTTCATCTTTCTCTTTATCTTTTTCTCCTTCCCTTGCTAGCTTGTACTTATTTGAACAATGCCTGCGACTTGGTGTTATTGGCACTTCCTCTGTCTGTTTGCCTCTTCAAGATTAATCGCTTTATGTATTCCCTAATTGTAAGTCACTTTGGATAAAAGGGTCTGCTAAATGACTAAATGTAAATGTAAATATCTTCTTCAAATGACACCTTCAAATCATGCATTTATTAATTCATTCATATATTTCATATACAGAAATGTTTGAACTGATTTACCTTTAACAGTGACAGTAACAGCGTCTGATCTCTGAGATCCATGTTGATTGTGAGCCTCACAGTAGAAGCGTCCACTCTGTAGTGCACTGAAACTCTGTCCAGATCCAACAGATGAGCTTTGATTCTCCTTAAACCAGCTGAAGTTTGCAGGTGGGTTTGAATCACTGCTGCAGGTCAGAGTCACTGAATCTCCCTCCACTATTTCACCAGATCCAGTTACAGACACTGAGACGTTCCTGGGTGCATCTAAACCAGACAAATAAAGTGTTATATTCATGTTTTACAATTGTTAACCCACTAATCGATTTGATACCAGTTATTGAACCATCATTAACTCACACATGATGTTTAAAGTCACAGTATCAGAGTATTTCTCTACTTGTTCATATATGGACTTGCACTTGTATTCTCCACTGTGATCAGAGCTGATGTTTGAGATGCTGTAGATTCTTCCAGATCCTACAAACGCTCTTCCTTTAAACCAGCTGATTTCTGCAAGTGGGTTTGAATCACTGCTGCAGCTCAGAGTCACTGAATCTCCCTCCATTATTTCACCAGATGGACTGATGGATGCTGAGACATTCTTTGGAGGGTCTTTAAAAAGATTATGCAGTACTTTTAGAAAATCGTCATCATCAACTTTGGAAACTAAGCAGTTTTTTTTCACAACATTGCATTTTGGTTGCTGATTACATAGTTGAAATTTATGATAAAAACAAACAATTTAATAGCCAATGCTTGGATTATCTGATAAACTACACAAAAGTAACCATTGTGGCAGCTACAAATATGTACATGCAAATTTGTCTTAAGTAAGCAACCGAAACATATTAATTATTATACATGGTAATACAAAGGCTTCATCTTAAAACACAGAACATGGAAATTGGAAGAAGGCTGGATTAAACCTCAACAAATTAACTTTTCAAATTATGAGTGTGTCCATGTACAGCACAGCTATATCTGCCTGCATCCTCTCTGACTGACTTCAGCAGGAGTTGATTGTTTACGTCTCTTCTCTCAGTTAATGTCTGTGAGTTTCTGTACCAGATGAATGTTTCTCTGTCAGTCAGAGCGCAGCTGCTTTTACATGTCAGACGGACTGAATCTCCCTCTGTCACTCTCTCAGGAGACTCCACCTGAAGATCTGAACACAACACACACATTATATCTAGTGCTGCTGTCATACACTGATTATTATTCAACATAATGCACAGAAGAAGAGAGAAACCTCATCAAAGTCACCTGTGACATTAAGAGTTACTCCTGGAGTTCCAAGCCAACTTCCATCAGGTGGATTAGTGATGAATCTGAAATAGTACTCGTGTTCATCTTTCTGTGTCACATGACTCAGTCTGACCGCACAGTTCTGCTGTTTATCTCCCAGATACTGAAGCCTCTGACTGTATTCAGGATCCTTAGACAGATCTGGATACTCTTTATTTTTAACTTTAACATGTGTTTTGGTCCAGAACACTTTCTTGATCTTATGTCCAGTAGGGTATGTATAAGTGCAGTTCATTATCACTGATGAGTTCTTTAATGCACAGATGTGTGAAGGACTGTAACTCACACCCCAATCAGCACTAGAAGCCCCTGAAACACAGAATTCATCAGGATGAAAAGATTAGCATCAGTTACGAACAGAATGTTTTTGCTCAATATCTTTGAATATCTTTTTGTTGTTGAGTAGCAGTGTTGCCAAGTCTGTGGTTTTCCTGCTCTTTTGGGATACTTTATCCCCGCTGCCGCGGGTTGTGAAGGAGAGGATGGAGTGGAAGCCTATCTGACCATATCCTTCCTTTTGATATTGATCAAGTTATTGATCAGTGTTTAACCCTCCAGATTGTTTGTCGATTGATTTAAGAAGTAAAGGCATCTATATCAGTATAGTTTGAAAAGTGCAGTGCATGTATTCTTCTTAAGTCTTAAGAGAAAGAGGTGCTAACACACGCTGTGTAATCTTTCCTAGGGTCACAAGGCCAGGCTAAGGGGTCAGGATGACCTCACATCTACGTGGGCTGCGAGTAACAGAAATAACTGTGACTTTAGAACAAATCCTGTTCTATCCTTTATTTCTATTCTATTCTAAAACCATGAGATGCAGATAAGGGTTTAATGTGTATGTGTGTGTGTCGGCATCTGTTCTCTGTGTCAGCTGAGACTGTCTCCTGCCTCCATCCTGATCCGAGCTGAGGTGTCTTCTTCTTCTGACGCCTCCAATAATCATTTGAAGATATGCTTGAAGTGTTTACGTCCATATGTGGAAACTGTCTAAGTTTATCTAGTTTTAGAAACAATCAGAATGTTGCTGACTTATGTATTGACACAATCATCATCAACTATTTCTATATTCAAATGTATTTAATTAATCGCACCTTTGACCTGGTCTTCATTCAACAACAACCCCTGGTTCTTTTGGGTTTTTAACCCAAAACCCGGGTTGAAGCGACCACAATAAAGTGATATTTAGCCCTTAAAATTATCATTTATGCTGGGGAACCCCACCAATAAGAAAATAAAATATGCAATAAATGTGTATTTTACCCCCCCAGGACGCCATTTTTACTGAGGGACCCCCCTGGAAACAGGATTGGGCTGATTTTGGACTCGTTTTGAGAAGAATTGGGTGGGTTTTGTTGTGAAAACCTGGCAACCCTGTTGAGTAGAGGGTGTTGAAGAAAAGCAGAACAGCTGAGAACGGAAGTGAAAATACTGGCACTGTCTAGATGAAAATATTAATCAGATTCAATCAATATTATACATCAGTATTTACTGAGGAAAAAACACAATGAAGATAAGTTTATCATTATAAATGAGACACCGAGTAAAGTATTGGACAGACATGACATCAAGAAATCGTGCTTGTTCTGCTCCAATGGAATATAGATTAGATTGATTATATTACTTATAAAATGTAAATCTGTTACTTACTCCTGTTGAAAACTCTGTTCTTCTAAAGTGTAGAAAACTCAGAAGAGAAGACCAGGAGACTTCGGATTCGATCGTCAGCAGAATTTCTTTATTCTATGACATGTGTTGTTATCTGTAGTCATCGAAGATCTCATCTTAAGTCATTTTTACAGGGTATCTTATAGACAGAATTGGAGGAGGGACTTTTGGAGTTAAAACATCAAAGAAAGCATACATCTGAGGGCAATAAACCTAACGAATCCACGTCTGGCCAGGACACAGTTGTCTGACTCATTGACAAAAGGCACAGCTGTCCCAAGCCCAAATGGTCAGGAAACGATCTCAAGCACCTTTGCCTTGCCCGACACCTCTTAGTCAGGACGTGAATCCACATCAAACATAGAATAACATTTGTGATCCTTCAATCCCCTCTTTGAGAGTTCTAATAACTCTCACAAAAATACAAATTTAGACACTTAAAAGTTAATTCTTGTAACTTGTAATCGTTACAGGCAAATAGTACATGTTCTGTGTTGTTTATATGTAATTGCATGCTGACACAGAAACAAAACATGCAATTAGGGTCCGTGAAGATTTTATGGGTAATAATCTTTTCTGGTTGGAACTTTCCTTGTGAGAGGCGGGCGTCATTTGCTGACAGAAACACTTGATACTGTGGATGCATAGATAGAATGCATGTAGGAGAAACAACAGCAGAATTGCTATTTCCTTGATCCACAGCCAGGGTTTACCTAACAAGTTTCCGAACCATGAAGAATTATCTTCAGTCATCTGGCGTAATTTTCTGAAAAGACCAAGAATGTCTTGTTGGATTTTGTTCAAGTTCTCTGTTGGATCCATTAACCCGGTGCAGCATTCAGGACCGATAATGGTACAGGCTCCCCTTGTGTTGCAAGAATGTAATCCAAGGCCACTCTGTTCTGTAAGATCATCATCGAGTGTCCTTGATAATTTCTGTACAGAATCCGACAGGCTTCTGACGATGGGATTAATGCTCCGAGTTCTTGACCGTGAGTCCTGGAATGCAGCCATCTTTGCTGAATTTTGTAGATGTGGAGAACTTGAGGTGGAGTGTGTATTTTCTCTGATGGCTGGTAGGACATAAACCAGGGTGCACCTGCCATTGAATTGGCTGGGTAGGATGCTGTAGAAAGAAGTCCCACATAACCACAAAGTGCCAGTCGGTGGAGGAATCATACACCACTGATTTATGGCAAAAAGTTTCGGTAGGGATGGGTTCCCGTAGAGACACTCTTTTAATTCATTCTCCTCTCGTATCTGATGTAGTAGCGTACACATCGAATTCGGTTCTTCTTTCAATCACAAAGCTGCAACGTTCACGAGGAATTTCACCCAGTGTAGTCGATGCTGGAGCATGATTTTCCATGCACCAATAGTACATCCTTGGCATGAGTAGATCTGTCATGATGGGAGTAGCTGAAGTTAGGTTGCAGGATGGTAGTCCAGGAATGCAACACGAAGCTGGAGGAATTGTTACGTTGTGACATGTATCCTTGTTGTGTAATCCACTGGTATGATGATCGAATAAGGTACACGTGTCACATTTGGAGATAGGGTGTGCCACCCATGGGATTCCTGCTCCTACTGAAGGTGCGTGCGGCATGCAAACATCCTTTCCAGCAAACAAGGCATTTCTTGACATATTCATCAGCTCTACGAATATGTTGTTTCTGGGGTCTACACTTTGCGTGATGTCCATGATGGTTAATAGTACGAAAATCTTGATCATGTTGATGGATGACTGAAGTTCCGTATGTGAGTCTCTCGTTGTGTATTTTTTCTTTTTCTTGTGTGATAGTTGGCTCGGCGATGGGTCTAGTTGTTTTCTAGAGGTTGTGGCTTTATCCGCAGGTGAGAAGGGTGGTGCATATGGATCTCAGGACAGCCATCAAATGGTATCTGCACAGAGGAAGAAAGAAACACAAACAAGAGAACTAACGGCACAGAGCAGTATTTGTAGAGTCTGCATACATTAGGGTTGTATCCTCTGTTCAAAATATAGTCTGCTATGGTTGTTCCTTCTTTCCCTATTTCTTAATTCCTGCGACACCTAAAGAACAGTGAGGAAAGGATGGACTAATGGAGGGGAAAGGCCTATGAGGAAATCTTCACCTCAGGGTTGGCCCCGAAGCCTGTTGCTTTCGGTTCTTCCCTGGGCTCCTCACTGGTTCTTGTGTCTGCCCTATCCTATCCCTGCAGGGGGAGGAACAACCTTACAATGTGACACATGAGTCCAAGTTTTCCTTCCCTGACACAATACTGCAGCTGCTGTAATCAACATCACTTGATGTGGTCCGTACCACTTAGGCTCTAATGGCTTGTTTTGAATGCCTTTATCATGACCCATTGACCTGGGACGATTGTGTGTCCACCTTCTGGTGGAGTCTGCCAACACGACTCAACTCTCTCTTTGGCACTCTGCACTGCCTTTGTGAGGTTTTCACAGTAGCGATCAGGGCATCTGAAGCAATGTGCACATCAGCATTTCTAAGATCAATCACACCTGGCATCTGCATTGGGCGCCCAGTAATAATCTCATGAGGGCTCAGTCCTACTGATCTGTTAGGTGATGCTCTCATACTACACAGTACTGCGGGCAGTGCTTCAACCCATGGTACTCCTTCCTGATGCATTTTGCTTAGCCTGGTTTTGATTGTTCTGTTTGATCGTTCAACCTGTCCTGATGCTTGTGGCCTATAGGGGCAGTGAAGGTTCCACTTAATCTTCAACATTCTAGACACTTCCTTGACTACCTGTCCTGTGAAGTGGGTACCTTGATCTGAGTCAATGCAATCTGGTAATCCCCATCTGGGAATGAAATCAGTGACAAGACATTTAGCAGTGTGTGCAGCTGTAGCGCCCCTGTTGGATAAGCTTCTACCCATCTTGAGAACTTGTCTATTACTACCAAAACGTCAGTTTTTCCTTTACAAGGGGCAACGATATGTAATCAACTTGCAGGTGACGAAATGGCCCTGGTGGAGCTGGGGTATGTGCTGCTGGTGTAATGGCTGCTGGTACATGATTATTTTTCTGACATGTAACACATCTCTTGACTGTTTCAGTGGCTGCGTTTCTGAATTTTGATTCCACCATTGATTTGAGAACCTGTGATTCATCGTTGCTGGACCACTATGACCCAAACTGTGTATTTGTTGAGCCAAATATGGCAACAGTGATTCGGGAGCAACATACTTTCCCCTTTGGTCCAGCAGCGGATGAATCCACAGTGGCTCCTTTGTCTAACCATGTCCATGCTTCATATAGAGGAACGTCTTTATACAGATCAACGATTGATTCAGGAGGTAGAATTATCTTCTGTGCTGTACTACAAACAAGCCTGTTGCAAGAGCATTACCTTTAGCTTCCATAGTATTAGTTGTGAGATGTGCTTTCACTTTGATCACTGCTAATTTCTTTGGGAGTTTCATGGCAAACATTAAATCTTTCACTAATCCAGCATGCTTAATGGGGGATCCAGCAGAAGTTAGAAATTTTCTGGTTTGCCAAATGACACCAAAATCATGAATTACCCCAAAAGCATACCTGGAATCTGTGATCCAGCGTGCATGCTCTAGTTAAGGCTACTAGTTCTGCAGCTTGAGCTGAAAAATGATCTGAAAGGCGACCTGAAGCAACTACTTCAGTGGTGGAAGTTACTGCATATCCTGCTAGAGCTGAACCATCAACAAACAACTCCAGTTCCGTAACACAATCATGAGTCATTTCGCCTTCATCCTCTAACACAAATTCAGTCATTGCAGACATCATACATGAGGATGGGTTCGTGACTGGTGATAACAATATTCGGGGCTGTGAGAGTTGCTAACCAATTTCCCAACGGAGGAGGTGACAAGTGACTTTGCTTGATTCATTAGTGCGGACACTGTGTGAGGGCATTTCGTTTACAGTCTGACCTAACACCATTCTGATGAAGCCTGAAGCGCTAGATGAACTGCCTGTACTGCTCTGAGGCATGGGCCCATACCTTGAGCGACTATGTCAAGTTTACGGAATAGTAATGAATTGGGCGTAAGCTGCCCCCATGATCTTGCATTAGACATGCAGTCATAAAGCCTAAGTGTTCATGGACATAAAGCACAAAGGGTCTATCAGATTGGGCAATTCCTAATGCTGGTGCTTGACATAGTGCTCTCTTCAAATCATTAAAAGCTTTAAGATGAAGTTCTTCCATACAAACAGTATCTGAATCTTTACCATGGCCTCTCAACAAATCATAGAGAGCTGAGCAATCGAGCATAGTCTTCAATCCAAGGTCTACAATAACCTGTTGTTCCTAAAAATGGCGGAGTGTTTTAATGGTATTAGGCGGAGGTATGGCTTTGACTGAAGCCGCTCGATCCTGTGTAATGGATCTATTTCCTGCACCAATTGTTTGACCCAGAAATGTGACTTGCTTTTTAGCAACGAGCTTTGTGAAAGCTGCATTTGTGTCCTTTTTATGCAAATAGTCCAACAATGATGCCAATTCAGTTTGATGTACCTCATGATCTGTTGAGGCAATCAAAATATCATCAACATATTGGATCATAGTGGACTGTTTTACCGGACATTCTGGGTCACACAAATCCGTCTGACAGCCTGATGATATATGGTTGGGGAGTTTTGAAATCCCTGTGGCAATCGTGTCCACTGGTATTGTTCATAGTCAACTGTGAAAAGCTAACCATGGCTGGCTGTCAGAGTGCAACGGTACAGAAAAGAATCCATTAGACATATCAATTACTGAAAAATCTTACAATCTAATGGTAAGCCATTACAAATTGTAGATGGATCTGCCACTAGAGTGATTTTTCAATATGTTTATTGCTACTCTGTAGTCTATTGTAAGTCTCCATGTCCCATTAGATTTCTTGATGGGCCATATGGGTGAATTACATGGACTGTTGGTTTTAACTAGCACTCCTTGCATCAGCAAATTTTCTACAATAAGTTTGATTCCTGTATAGCTTCCTTATTAATCGGATATTGTTTGGTGACGGAGGTGGAGTTCCTGTCAATTTAACTGGTTCTACACCTGTCAACAACCCACAATCATCCTTGTCTTTAGCCAAATTGGATGATTCTGTAAGAAAGCATACTCGGGAGGGTTGCATTATTGGTAGAAATCTGTGCTGAGGAAATTTTTATGCTAGTAGATTCTGAGGACATGTCTAAAGTTAGATTTATTTGTCTCAGAAGATCCATGCCTAAAATTGCACCTGTATTTAATGGAGCGCATAGTAATTTTGTAGTCAGAGTTTTTGGGCCAAATTGTACCTCTATGGAGTTTCATACAAAACAGAATCTTCACCTATTACACCAGTTAAACAAAGTTTGGTTTTCTTGTATGGGATGTTTAAACCTTGTGCCAATTTTGTAGGAATTACTGTAATTTCTGCACCTGTATCAAGCAAAAATCAATCTCTTTCTCTTTGCTACCTTTCACAAAAATTCTTTGGTCATTGTGTTGGATTACAGGGAAGGTAGCTACTCAACCCCAATAATTAGTTTTTTCCTGGTCTTGTTGTGCTCTTAGAAGAGCCTGAACTAACTGTCCTATAGTTTCAGTGGTCACTGGCGGAACTACTTCCGGGTTGTGTGCAGGCTGAGAAGGAGCAGAATTATGCATAGCATTTCTTTTACTATCTTGCAACTTCTTCCTACACTCTTTCTCCCAATGTCCAAATTTTCACAGTATTTGCATTTGCTTTCTTTAGACCATCTATTGTCTTGTTTCGTTGTGTTAAACGTAGCTGCTGCTACTCTTACTTTTTCCTTGACATCAGCATCTCTTTCCCATGTTGCTAACCTGTCTAGGTTACTTCTGAGAGTTCTGTTAGACCAAGTTAGATCTAAGAATGGTAAAGCTTTTCTGTATTCGGCCACAAGGCCATCTGACCAGATACGAACCAAGGGTCCCTTGTCATCTAGCACACTTTCAGGGTCATCAACAATTCCACTGTAGATTACAGCTGACTGACAAAATCTCTCAGTATATTCACTCACAGTTTCTTCTTTCCTTTGCACACAGGTAGTAATTCTAGACCAATCTATTTTGGGTCCTAAGATATTCTTTAGGATTTTCAAAATACCTTCTCTTAAATCACCCTTTACTGGCATTTCGCAGTTCAGAAGTGACAGCAGATTCAAAACTGTTGAATTCAGATTCAGTTAGTATTTGTGACATCAGCTGCGTGACTTCTGTCAACGACATGTCATAAAGACGCATTTTACTGATCAATGTTCTTCTAAATTCAGAAAAATGTGTGCGTGCTGACGGTAAACTCTGAGATAGTCTCTCTATATCTTTAGGACATAAAGCTTTGGCAGCAGTTTGTATTTGCACAACAGAAGAATGGAGAGGAACACCATCAGTGTCCTCAATCCCCTGAGATCTTCTCCTAGCCCCACACACATGGACGGAATTTACAGGCACATCAGTTACTGATTGGAGAGCTACATCTGTTTCAAAGAACGCTTGTAAATCAGGGGAAAAGTTATCAGGCTGACTTACTTCCACATCAGTTTTTGCCTCTTTCTTGAGGTTCAATTTCTTGGTCAAAGTGTATATTCTAGCACGGAGTTCATTGTTCTGTTTCTCTAGCTCTGCTACGCTGAGACTGTTGTGTCGCTAGCATTACACTGAATTCCCTGTGACAACAGATAATGTCTTTCACATTGTTCTTACGAATACTTGCTCCTAGTACTTTTACACTCATCTACTGACCAAGTCTTGTCTGGATGAATCTCATATTTCTCGTTAGTTTTTGTCTAACTTTTCAGTGACTATTAGGTCCATATGTTCCCCTAACAGTGTTTTGAATTCACTATCTGACCACAGAGGAGTCGAAGACCACTCTTTTCTGTGGTTGGAATCAGCCTAGCATTCCTTCTGACCATTTTGCAAGTTTCTTCTGTACCACACAAACAAAACAAACACTTCTCTGATCAACAGAGGGTACACTTGTTTTTAACACGTAATGCCAAAATCTTCCTGCCTGAAAGAACAGAGGATAAACCAAAATTAGCACGTAATGCTAACCTTCCCTGCCTGAAAGAACAGAGGATAAACCAAAAATTAGCACGTAATGCTAACCTTCCCTGCCTGAAAGAACAGAGGATAAACCAAAAATTAGCACGTAATGCCAACCTTCCCTGCCTGAAAACAGAGGATAACCTTCCCTGCCTACAAGAACAGAGGATAAACTCTTCCCTGTCTGAAAACAGAGGATAAACTTTAGTTAAACAAACCCTACAGATGTATGTTAACTCTTCGATGCAGATCTTTGTTTGAGCTTGAAGTCTGCTGGAACTCTATCCGGGTTCACGGCAGCATCTGTTGAAAACTCTGTTCTTCTAAAGTGTAGAAAACTCAGAAGAGAAGACCAGGAGACTTGGATTCGATCGTCAGCAGAATTTCTTTATTCTATGACATGTGTTGTTATCTGTAGTCATCGAAGATCTCATCTTAAGTCATTTTACAGGGTATCTTATAGACAGAATTGGAGGAGGGACTTTTGGAGTTAAAACATCAAAGAAAGCATACATCTGAGGGCAATAAACCTAACGAATCCACGTCTGGCCAGGACACAGTTGTCTGACTCATTGACAAAAGGCACAGCTGTCCCAAGCCCAAATGGTCAGGAAACGATCTCAAGCACCTTTGCCTTGCCCGACACCTCTTAGTCAGGACGTGAATCCACATCAAACATAGAATAACATTTGTGATCCTTCACTCCAAATTACATCAACCCCTGCATTACATGTAAATAAGAAATAATGTGAATTTTTGTAATGTAATTGTTGTATGTAATCAATAATAAACAAATTCTCTCTCTCTCTCTCTCTCTCTGTCTCTCTCTCTCTCTCTCTCTCTCTCTCTCTCTATCTATCTCTCTCTCTCTCTCTCTCTGTCTCTCTCTGTCTCTCTCTCTCTCTCCTCTCTCTCTCTGTCTCTCTCTCTGTCTCTCTCTCTCTCTCTCCCTCCCCCCTTTCTCATTACCTCATATTGGTATATAAAAAAACTATTTGTTCAGATCTACAAACAGGCACAGCAAACTTAAAACTTAGTGTTCTTTATCATTTCTGGCAAGTGAAGAAAAGGTTTATCTCAAAACTTTCTAATTACAGTTCAGCTTGTGTGTGCAGGTTTTATTGGTTCATATTTTGGAATTGAAATGAAAGAGTGGAATCTAAACGGTATCTTTATGGAGCCGAAAAAAAGGATGTCCCGACTGCTGTACATAATAATATTTTCTGTAGTATTAGTTTTATAAATGCAATGATGCCCATTATCACAGACAGACTTGTCATATGTTTAAATTGATATGACCATTTTTACACTAGTGGGGCCTATTTTCATTATCTCTCCTTGTGCCCCACAACCTTACCGGCGGGCACTGCATCCAGCTCAGTTTACCTTACGTAGAAGGCAAAATATTTCACTACAAGCATTTCAGTGAATTAACCCACATGGGAAAAATCAACCCATGGCAACAGATTTGACTGATCACGGGTCGAGAGTAAGGAGAGAGATGCTGACTGATCAAGATCCTGAGCTCATTGTCTTATTTCATAAAATTAGTTCCCTTTACACAGAGTGTGCGTGACCACACGAGCGCTAATTCAAAAGTGATTTCAATGCCACGCATATTGATAGCGGCTTCATGATGCGCAAAAATTATCCACCTTGTTTTTCCCTAACAACATGCAGACATTTGAATTTTATGGGTCAGGCTTCCCGACTTATCCACATCCAGCTATTTGTAGCAGTAAAAAACAGCTTGTTTTGTTGCTTGATATCACCAACTGGTATGATTTACCATATTATTTTAATGTGTTATCTTAATTATGATCACACTGGTTTATAGAGCAAACAGTTTTACCGTTTACTGCACTTGTTGTTCTTCTCTACAGCGGGTAATGAACCAGAAGTCTCACCCAAAGGCTTACTTCCGGTTTGAAGAATAAGGAGGATATACAATATTAGCACGTTTGCTGGTGTGGGTGGGCCTTGAGTGGAAGTCACACATTGCCAAAGCGGACAGTAAGAAAACAAAAAATAAAAATATGGAGTTCAGTTGAATATCACACACATCTGACATGTTTGCATTTTACACGTGGCATGAGAACATGAAAAACATACACTAAATCTGATCTGAGCAGTCAGACTGAAACAGATTTCCAGAAATATGATTTGAACAGGATTTCAAATGGATTACTAAAAGTCGAATTTCATGTGATTTTTGCTGTTCACACATGCACAAATAATCAGAGTCAAATCAGATATGCACAGAAATGAACAAGAAGCATTAGAAACTCACTGTGAATCGAGAGAGAAAAGATGAGAGGAAGAAGAAGAGCCATTCTGACTGACATCACCACAGCAGCACCTGCAACACGCACATTACAATATGCTTGAGATTTACAAGAAAAATATCCTTCAGTCTTTCTATCTCAACATTGGTAATTATTTGTGAAATGTACTATCAATGTCAGTGAAAACTGTTTAAAGGAGATTCTACACTTTTTGTTCAGTGCTGAAGCATTAGATATGTATCTCCTTATAAACAAACATAACTTGATAAGAAACTAGTCATACCTTAACACAGGACAACTCACCAGCTGAAACCAAATGACACATGAAGAGAAACAAGGAAGGTTTAGCAGCCTCAGTTATAACCAGAACGACATCATTTCCTCCTCATTTCCTGTCTTTATTTAAACCTCTGACTAGTGATGCAAACATATCACATTCAAACAATGTTTCTCTATTTTAGACTTGTTCAAGTTCAAAAAACATTTTTATTTCCTGGTCTATTTTGCAGTTTTGAAGACCCCCCCCAGTTTTCATGTTATTAGATTATTAGCAAATATTACATTTGTACCAAGGGGGGCGTTTTGGGGTAAAACTAGGCCCAGTCTGACAAAGCAATTTGCTTTAAACATTTACAGCAAAATCAGATTACAGACAGTTTTAGTTTAAAATGAAAATAAATAATCAATAATTATGATTTACAAAATTAAAATAGCCTATTTTAAATTGTATTAGCTGATGCTAACTGGCTAGCTAACTAGCTACCTAATGTTAATTTGAGGCTTTTTCTAAATATAAAATCTAAATAATTGTATTCAACTAACTAGTTAGAATACATTTGATTGAAAAACAAAGGATTTTATGTTCAGAACAGAGCAACTAAAGTAACATCCAATTGCCCCCTGGGGGTGTATTACCCCACAGACTGTGTTTGTAAAAAATAATTCATTCTGAAAATATTTTTTTATTAAATAACACATACTCCCTATCTACAGGCCCAGCTGTTCTCATATCATATATAACTGTGATGTTCTACAAAACAACACGCTTTAAAACAATTATTTTCTTTCTGCTCGGGTTAGGGTTAGGTTAGGGTTAGGGTTAGGGTTAGTTTAGGGTTAGGGTTAGGGTTAGGGGTACATCACCAGTGTGAGCTTCATAGTGAAAACTTCTACATCACTCTCCTCTACGTAGTCCGTAGTTACAATAAAAACACATATTTGTGGGTGTTTTTCCTCACTCTACCCTATCGCATGTAAGCAGGACTACTTATATCTAACACACAAGTGAAAAAGTACCTAAAGTCTTCAAATATAGATGTCTGCTGACGTAAGAGCGCCCCTGAGGACTATTATTTATAGATGCTGTGGCAATACATTAATGGGCACAACAGTGACGTGGTGTTTCCTGTTGCACATACACACGTCTTACCAGCAGATTTCCATTGTGTCAAAACACATCTGCAAAAGTTTTGACACTTGTGTTTTTTTTTGTTTCGCTGTTATGATTTTGCATGATTATACATTTAAGGTTTCTTAAATTCAATTTGTTTTCTTTAGTAACACAATTAAATCAGTATCATGTGCATGTTACCCTTAAATTTAGTTTTTTTGGTATGACCATATTTAGGTTGATTCAGTGATGTTAAATAACATCAAGATTTGAATAAAATCAATCGAGACGTTACGTCATAAAACAGATAAATCACAGAAAGAGGATGAACAATAATAGGGTTCACTTCATTGACAACCAGCAAAAGATATTGAGACTTCTGCCCAGATAACAGAATTAAGCTTATAAACGAAGTTTAGAAACCAAGTTTGGGAGGATAAACCTGATTTTAACTGCTCTAAACTATTAGTTTCCCTGAAAAAATGTACCATATTTTCCTTTGCACAGAAAAATGTTCTGCATTTTCATATCCGTAGCAAGCATTTTGATAGGAAAGGATGACTAAAACGCATAAAAAAAAACGCATATGAAATTTTGGAAAATTGTGTGGACCTTAAGTCCCACCACACGGAGTCAAAACTGCATTGTTGAGAGGAAAAAACACAGTTTCAAAATAAGTTGTACTAGTTAATAAAATAAAACATACTATGTTTTGCACTCTTGATTTTAATTTAATTGATAAGACATTTTGTAGTAAAAGTCGCAGCACGTTTCACATGATAAACTTGTATTAAAAATAAAAGAAAATGGGGGTGGGGACGGGGTGGTTCATGCCATGGACCAAGGTCACATTTTACCCCAAAATCAAAAGCAATAATTAAGACATTTCGTTTATGATCTTAAATAAAATACAGATTATTTTATAACCAGGTTTTGAAATAATTGTAATAATATTTAAATACATTGCCCCTCCAAAATAAGTACTCATTACTGCATTTCACCCGGAGGCTTTTCAAAATTATTATTATTTATAATTCATTATTTTCAGCTGGGGTTTCTTTAGATTTATTACTGATTTAATTTTAAATTAATACAATTAAGAAACATAAATTTAATTGATATTCAGTACTGTAAATCCGGCAATTATGTATAAATATTTCACTTATTTCAATATTTAATTCACTTTAAAATTACTGAAATAATAATAAAAATACTATTATTATTTGTTGTCATTATAAATAATATTATTATTACAGTTGTTATTAAGGTTGATTTGTAAATAAGTATTACAAATATTTAAACAAAACTTAATAATGTATACCGTGGACCAAAATTGTCAGAATGTTAGAATTATTATAATAATATGACAACAAATCAGTAATATAGTATTTAAATAGTTGTATATAATGGCTCTATGTGTAGTGCTGAATTGAAATTATATATATATATATTTTTTCAAATTGGGCATTTTAAATTGTCCCGAGATTAATGTCACAAGTTAATTTGTTTTTTTTAAACATTCATTCGTTCTTTGTGTTGATTTTGGGGTGAAATGGGGCCTGAGTGTGTCCTGGCAGGTTCTTCAGACGGATATCTAGTGCTTCCAGACGGAGGGATCCTCCCTGAAGCTGCTGTTCTTGGTTACAGACACAAGTTGTGTGTGTTTGTTTCGGTCTGTTGTTGTTGCCTGATTCACGCGTCTGAGAGCCACACAGAGAAAGTATGTCGTAACACTCGGATCCAGAAGTTGTGTGTGTTTGTTTCTCTCTGTTGTTGTTGCCTGATTCACGCGTCTGAGAGCCACACAGAGAAAGTGTGTCGTAACACTCGGATCCAGAAGTTGTGTGTGTTTGTTTCGGTCTGTTGTTGTTGCATGATTCACGCGTCTGAGAGCCAAACAGAGAAAGTGTGTCGTAACACTCGGATCCAGAAGTTGTGTGTGTTGTTTCTCTGTTGTTGTTGCATGATTCACGCGTCTGAAAGCCACACAGAGAAAGTGTGTCGTAACACTCGGATCCAGAAGTTGTGTGTGTTTGTTTCTCTCTGTTGTTGTGGCATGATTCACGCGTCTGAAAGCCACACAGAGAAAGTGTGTCGTAACACTCGGATCTAGAAGTTGTGTGTGTTTGTTTCTCTCTGTTGTTGTTGCCTGATTCACGCGTCTGAAAGCCACACAGAGAAAGTGTGTCGTAACACTCGGATCCAGAAGTTGTGTGTGTTTGTTTCTCTCTGTTGTTGTTGCCTGATTCACGCGTCTGAGAGCCAAACAGAGAAAGTGTGTCGTAACACTCGGATCCAGAAGTTGTGTGTGTTTGTTTCGGTCTGTTGTTGTTGCATGATTCACGCGTCTGAAAGCCACACAGAGAAAGTGTGTCGTAACACTCGGATCCAGAAGTTGTGTGTGTTTGTTTCTCTCTGTTGTTGTGGCATGATTCACGCGTCTGAAAGCCACACAGAGAAAGTGTGTCGTAACACTCGGATCCAGAAGTTGTGTGTGTTTGTTTCTCTCTGTTGTTGTTGCCTGATTCACGTGTCTGAGAGCCACACAGAGAAAGTGTGTCGTAACACTCGGATCCAGAAGTTGTGTGTGTTTGTTTCTCTCTGTTGTTGTGGCATGATTCACGGCCTGAAAGCCACACAGAGAAAGTGTGTCGTAACACTCGGATCCAGAAGTTGTGTGTGTTTGTTTCTCTGTTGTTGTTGCCTGATTCACGCGTCTGAGAGCCACACAGAGAATGTGTGTCGTAACACTCGGATCCAGAAGTTGTGTGTGTTTGTTTCTCTGTTGTTGTTGCCTGATTCACGTCCTGAAAGCCACACAGAGAAAGTGTGTCGTAACACTCGGATCCAGAAGTTGTGTGTGTTTGTTTCTCTCTGTTGTTGTTGGCCTGATTCACGCTTGCCTGAGGAAGCCTCAGGCCACAGAGAACAAACTCTGTTCCATAAACTTCACTCATTTATCTGTAAAAATAACAAAACATTCATATTCTCATCATCCATATTGCCGCTTATGTGTGCATACCCAGTACAACCGTTGCACATCCCTCTCATCCCTCCTGTTTATACTAATATTTATTAAGTCCCATATACTGTTTTTGCACATCCAATTTGTTTTGCACATCTTACTGTTTTACTGTTTTGCACTTTTCTTTATTCTATTGCACATTTTACTTCTTATTTCTTTACCTATATATATATATATACTCTTGTGTGGTGTTACTTTTATATAATTTAATTTTGACTTTATTTTTATTTTTATATATATATTTCTT
Organism: Gymnocypris eckloni scoliostomus; assembly: GCA_027564155.1. NCBI lineage: Eukaryota > Metazoa > Chordata > Actinopteri > Cypriniformes > Cyprinidae > Gymnocypris > Gymnocypris eckloni. The sequence continues at coordinate 37,801,303 of CM050416.1, forward strand.
TTTTTAATTCTTTGCACTGTCCACTGAGCGGATCCAGAAGTTGTGTGTGTTTGTTTCTCTGTTGTTGTTGCGCTGATTCAACGTCCTGAGAGCCACACAGAGATCGGATCCAAGTTGTGTGTGTTTGTTTCTCTCTGTTGTTGTTGCCTGATTCACGTCTCCACACAGAGAAAGTGTGTCGTAACACTCGGATCCAGAAGTTGTGTGTGTTTGTTTCTCTCTGTTGTTGTTGCCTGATTCACGCGTCTGAGAGCCACACAGAGAAAGTGTGTCGTAACACTCGGATCCAGAAGTTGTGTGTGTTTGTTTCTCTCTGTTGTTGTTGCCTGATTCACGCGTCTGAGAGCCACACAGAGAAAGTGTGTCGTAACACTCGGATCCGTGAGATGATGAGCTCTTGCCTGCACGCATGCGTGTGCTGCTGCGAGACGATGAACGCTGCTTTTGTGTAAAGCTTTGTTTATAGTTATTGAGCGGTCAATTCTTCTGACTGACGTCTGGACTGTGTTCATGTGTTCACGAGTGAGTTTGAGTGTGTTGTGTGTGTTTCTGTTCCTTGGACTCAGAACGAGTCTGGAATAAAACACTCCTAATGGAAACATCATGGTGTGATTTTCTGTGTGTGTGTTGCTGGGTGTTTTCTGTACAAGCTGCTCAACTGTGTTAGCTACACAAGACATGATGTTGTTGCTCAAAGTGCGTTACCTGAACGCCGTAACAGGATTTTAAGTACACGGCCTGTTTTCAGTTCAATTACCATCAGTTGGTTTAATCAATTATCTATATAACTCTACCAGATTAACGTTGATATAACACATCTCATTCCACTGAATGGGTGTCATCTGCTTCATACATGTTCTGTCATACTTGCAGGAAATGAAAATAAAACTACAATTCAGGAACAAGCATGGTTTCTCTGGGAATGTTTTTTTGTCTCAGTGTGGATTGATTGAAGGCCAAACCGTTGAGACAATGAATCTAGATTAATATGGATGTAGCCTATTAGTTACATTAATAAATCTGACGACACTACTCACTCCTGTTACTTTTACTCAGTGACTATATATAAGTATAGGATATATGAGTATATGAGTAACAGGACTGAGAGTAATAGGATTGAGATTTTAGGATAAAATCAGCAAATAAATATAATCTAGCCACATAGAGTACATGAAAATATTATGAGAATATTCAGCAAATTATAGTGATTCACCAAAGATTTGTATTTTTTTTTATTAACAAGTAAACATCTAAGAAATAATTTAGGTAAGAGGACAGTATTTATGAGGACGCTCCCAGCCCCCGTTACAATATCCTCAAATATACAGAAAATAAAACAAGACCGCATGTTTCCGATCATTGCATTGCCTTCAGAAGATCCAGATGTTGCAATATTCTGTAGAAAATGTGTCTTGAGTAATTTTCCCAGGTTTTTTATGGGGGACTGAGTGAAAACCTGGGTACACGACTACAATGTTTATTTTATCCAAAGTATTGGATATTTTTGAAATAAATGTATTTAAAGCACAGATGGGATATGGAGGTACACAAAAATTATTGCTGAAGGATTTTAAACATTATATATATAATGTAAAAATGTAGCGTTAGACACTGGGGACATGTACAAATGATATGTTTTCAGTGTTTTTAACTATTTAATTATATATTTTAAATTTGCCGTTAGATTAATGAGCAGGATATTTTCTTAATAATAACATGTATTTTATAGTTCATTTGTATGCATGTTTGTACCTATAATGTCCTGGGGACAGAAATGACACCCATTCGGTGGATTTGGAGGGAAATCTAGCGCCACCTTGAGTGCTGCGGTTTAAACACTTAAAGTATGAAATGATGTGGAACAATCCTTGAGAAAATATTATTCATTTTGTGTGTTTATTGAGTACGGTTAGATCTTAAGATGTTATATCAAAATAAAAACAACAATGATTAACCTATTATTTCTTCAAAGATAATTATTGGCTCCTAGACTGTTCTGGGAAGGTGATTTTCTGGATTAAAAAGAAACAGAAAAAGTTCCTAAATGTTATTATTTGATTCACAAAATGAAGAACGTTAAAGGAACGGTTTATGTTTGCTGAGTTAATGTGTGGTATTATTGTAATACACAATTCATCACTGCTTCTTATTGTAAAGAAATGTTTGATTTTAAGCAGGTTTTCTACTTGAGAAAATGTTTCTAACCAAGACCAAATGTTCACAGAGAAACAATATTAACAAAACAAATCCCTTATTTCTGTCAGAATATCCCGTTTCAGATTTAGAAATGCATCGCAGATGCCATGTCGTCCCTGGCGTCCACTTTCTGCCACCTTTAGCCCATTCCAAGTTAAAGTCCACATTAACATAACCGCACTGTGCCAGGCTCATATTAAGTGTTGTGCAATCATCCTGAGATCGAATTCCCAACCTTGTGTGATTCTGAACCAAAGTTGTATTAATCCTTCATGTAAAATATGAAGCGCTCTTTACTGTTTTTCTGTGAATTGCTCCAAGTTGGATCGTTCCTCTCCGTGAGTGACGGGCGTTCATGATTGTTCAGGGACTCTGTTGTGTTCACGGGTGAGCTGGATCTTCATTTCTCTCTGTTGAGCTTTCCTCAAACATACACTATATTGCCAAAAGTATTGGCACCTTCTAATGAAAGGTTTGACTACTTTAGTCATTTCCATGAGTACAAATCTTAATGTTTAAGCATATAATGATATTCTTGGGAATCTAATTGTATAGCAACAGTTTGGACTTTTCTATTCTAACATGACAGTGTCTCTGTGTATAAGACAAGAATCAAAGAGAAATGATGATTCAGTCAGTGTGGAAGAACTTGACTGGTCTGCAGAAAGCAGCTGAACACCTCTGGTGTGACTTTAAATGACCTTGAGCCAAAATCCCATCACCAAACACCAATGACTTGTACATTCATTATATGGACAAAAGTACTGGCACCCCTTCTTTAGAAGGGAAAAGACACTTCCAAACTGTGCCAACAAAGATGGAAAGATAATTCATGTACTTAAAAATTGTATTTCCACCTCTGTTGCAACAGTTTTGAAGTGTATGAAATGACGGTACCCATATGTACAGTCATTAGTGTTTGTTCTTGTCTTATACACAGAGACACTGTCATGTTAGAATAGAAAAGGGTCCAACCTGTTGCTATACAATTAGATTCCCTAGAATATCATTATATGCTGAAACATTAAGATTTGTACTCATGGAAATTACTAAAGTAGTCAAACCTTTCATTAGAAGGGGGTGACCCAATACTCTTTGGTAATATAATGTACTTATATTTGAATTACAAAGAAACATGCACTAATGATTCATTTGCAATAAGGGTAGCCCTTACAAAAATTAACCATGGTTTTAATAAATATAAACCCAAAAAACAAAACACAAAAACATGGCCACTATAGCCAATTAAACCACAGTAACCACAAATTAACCATGGGTTTGATATACACTAAGTTTAACCATGGTGTTTGTAGCAAAACTGTGGTTATACAAATGACAGTCAATACGCAAAAAATCATGCAGAAAATCATATTGTAGGATTTTTAAAGAATTTATTTGCAAATTATACCAGAACCATGACACTAACTGTGTTCAAATCAGATTGTTTTCAGACAATGAATCTGGTGCTTGTGTTTGATTACAGATCCTGGGCAAACATCTCTCTATTCATCTCACCCTGGACCACCAGAGCCATGACACTAACTGTGTTTCGGTCGTTATGCATGGCTTTGTTCAGAGTTTGTCTTTCTGAGCCGTTCCTCCAATCATTTGTAGGCTGATCTCCAAGCGGAGCGAACACAAGTCCAGCTCTCATCTGATCTGTCTCGAGTCTCAAGACTTTCTCCCGCTCAGCTGTCTCAAGCACGGCTGGAATGAAAGCACAGATAACTCAGATGTGACTCTGAGTGTGTGTGACGGGTTATTATTAACAGCACTGACCTGACACAGAAACGGTCTTTCGGTGTCTCTGTGGTTTGGGGGTCTCTGCTGGAAGCCAGGAAAATCATTATGACTTGAATTGGTTGTTTTAACAGTGTGTTGCTGTTTAGCCTTAACGCAAGGAAAACCAATGACAGATGAGTGCGATTTTAAAGTCATGCAGCCTACAATTTCATGATTGATAACTCGGCCAGTTTGTTTTTTATGGTGTATTAACTAAACACCGTCTTCTATCCCAGTTTTAATAGTGATACCATTAGGCTGACTTTAGCATAAACACTGCAGAGCAGCACATCTCTACGATAGATATGTCACCTATTTTGAGCAGAATACACATATTTTTGGTATTAACGATGTAATTAATTTGTCAAAATGTGCATGCAATACTGTATCCCACAATGCAATGTGCTCAACATGACTTTTTTAAATCTGCATTTGGAAGATCAGCTGTCTGTAACAAAATACTTCTCCATTGGTGCATCACATTCGGTTTGCACAACGTTTTGTGTCAGTGGCCTTTAACCCTCGTCCAAGAGAGACTTTCGTGCACTCACTTTAGTTTTAACGTAAGAGCTGCGAGGCCATTTGTAACGTGGACGTGTGAGCTAGGCTTCCGGTGTCATACGCTTCCGGTTATTTCAGCTGTGCCTAAAAGAGATCATTTGGTTGTACATACACGCTCCGTTATGATTTGTTGTATTATTTTAATTTATTGACCAGCTGTCCACACTAAGACGACTGCCCTCATAAACGATTCATAGACTACAGTGCTCCCTGATGGACAGAACAGGTCAGTACAGAATAAGATCCGTCTGTAATCAGTTTCATTTTAACACACTGCTTTTCTTCAGTCACATATCAGATTAAAGTTGATCTGTTAACACCAATTCATAATGTTTTAAAAATCACTCTAATAATGGTGGGGTGGTTTTGCAATTATGGGCACTTTTAAGTCCCAGCAGTGAAATATTAGTTTTATGTTACAATTTGTCATGATAATTTATAAATATTTTCACAGTGTCATTACACACCTTGACAAAAAAATATAATTAATGTGATTTAATATAAAATGATGAAGCATTTACATGTCCAAACATCATTTTTGTTCCTATCCCACTACTCTGGTCACAATGTTGAAATATGTAAAATAAGATAATTGAAGCGCAATTTGACATTATTTCAAATGGAATTGTTGAATAGATATATTAATTTACAGCATCTTGATTATTTTTGTATTATTTACTGATCAGTTTAATGATTTTTTTCTACTAAATGTGCCCATCCCACACTTTTGAGTCATTACCACAACAATGAAATAAGGCTTTTATTATGACATTTTATCAAAGACAAACACGTCTAGCTTCTATGCAAACAGAAATTAACATGTGAGCACATTGCTGTCAGATTGGGCCACCTAACTACCTCACTCACAAGATCCCAAAAATATAAGGTAACTACAATCTTTTCTGTGTCAGTATTTATTGCGTGTCCTTACCTTACAGCTTAGTAATTCTGTTCTTTGAATTACATTTTTAAAATAAATATATATTACTGTTTAATTCATGTATATTACAATACTAAGACTGTAGTAGACGCTGTTGCAATATTAGCAAAAATGTCATTTCCGCAGCATGTCTCTACCACAGCAAATGTAGGTGTTGTGGTAAAGACCTTGTGTTGTGGTAGAGACAAGTGAAAGGTTTACTGTAGATTAAATTACAAATATTCAGTCTACTGTGAATTATATTTAAACATGACATTTTATAGCCCTACATGAGACCAAATTAATCAACAATAAGATCAAAGAAATGCAGAGAGTAAATGAGGAAAGACCCAGAGTTAGGGTTAGGTAGTTAGGGTTAGGTTAGGGTTAGGGTTAGGTAGTTAGTGTTGGGGTTAGGTAGTTAGGGTTAGGTTAGGATTAGGGTTAGGTAGTTAGTGTTGGGGCTAGGTAGTTAGGGTTAGGCAGTTAGTGTTGGGGTTAGGTAGTTAGGGTTAGGGTTAGGGTTAGGATTCTAACCCTATCATCTGCAGAAGGAAATAGAACATTACAAAGAGAGAGACAGGCAAATGTGCAGATAAAGAGTTCTCCCAGCTGACAAAAAGAGGGGAAATCTGAAAAGAAGGCAGTGGAGGATAAATAAATGAAACCAGAGAGCAAAACACAAAGTACTGCATGCCTCAAATCAGTCTGTTGTAACAAACACATACATTTTAGCAGATAATGTCTTTTAAACATGAAAAATATTTTGAGTATTTTAATGCAAAACTACTACTATGTTTTACTCAAACCTTCTGTTTTCAGTTTTTTTTTTTTTTTTACTGTTGTTCTGTACACTAGCCTGTTTTTGATTTCATGGCACTTCAACATTGTGTCATTACCGACACAAAATTTCATTAACATAGCTCTGCTTTATTTTAGTTTTTTGCATATGTTTTTTTTTTATATCAGTATGTACAAAACTCCAAGCTATTGGAATATTAAATTTTGATAGAAATGTAAAAAAAATAAATGTATATAATGAACCTAATGGTAACGTTGCGGTGAACATTTTGAAAAATCTTAATGACTTAAAATTCACAGGGGTTGATTTTTCTAAAATGTGAGCTGAAAGTGCCCGTATTTGCAGAAACACTAGGTAACACTGAAGAACAAGATTGGGATCACTTTTCCTTGATTGATGAATGATAAAAAACACTGCCAGCCAATCCGAATCCATCGGATTCCTTACACCGACTGTAAAGCATGATAACATGTGAGATCTTAGGCACGTTCAAGCTCAGACATTTTGCTATAGTTTCCGGGTTGAACGACATGTTTCCTGAAAACGGTGTGCAACGGGCTTTGAGATAAGTTTTCTCTTTTTGTGTGTCAAAAACATCAGCAACGTGTATATAAACCCACGTGGTATTAAAGAGACAGCTCGCACAATGTGTCCAAATGTTTAATGTAACATAAAAATACTATACATATTTATATATTTTAATAATTAAGAACCACAGTTTCCACAAATCCCTTCACTGGATTGGGATGTTCTCTTTTATTCTGGAGGCAAGGGCAGTGACTGTAACATCGAGCGTATTTTGCAGTATTAAACACATATTTATACCGATTTCATCAGGCACTGAATTTTTCTAAAAGAACACAAAGAATGGCCTTCTCAGCTGCCTTATTTTCAACACTTGCGTCATCAGATCAGTGTGTTCAACGCACCGCCGCATCCGTTTTATAAACGTTTTGCACCGTTTTGTTGGGGCTGAACGCAGGCCTGGCTTTTACTCTGCACATGTGCAGTTGTGTTTTCTATGCTTCAGAAAAGGTGCGCGATCACATCACGTCGTTAAGAAGAAAAAAGTGATTTTTGATGTCCAGTATTTTCCTGTTTTTTTTCCTGAGTGTCTCTCCGTGCTGTTGTTAAGCTGATGTACGGAACAAAACCATCAACATTCACTATATGAAAATGTAACGAATTCATGTATTTCTAATGTCAGACATCGATAGAACATCACCAAAAACACATATATAAACTTTATTTAAATCTTAAAATATTCCAATACATTAAACATGCATGTAATTATAACTCCAAAGCATCACATGTTTTATGAAACTTGAAAAAGAGACACAAAAGACAAAAACGGATGCTTACTGAAGAGTGACTAAGACACATAACATCGAAACTGCAGTTCATGGAAAATTACGCAAATCGTTGGAAACATTACAAAACATGCTATTACCAGAAAGTGTTTCAACAGGCATTTAAATGCAGCTAGTTGAGGTCATAACTTCCCACACAGACGCACTAAATTACAAACCACAGTGTTAAAAAGATCTAGGTACAACAATGTAAATAACCACCATGGACATTTTTCTAGTTTGTGGTATTGGTACGTCTGACCAGTACTTCCTATTCAACTACAGATAGTGAGAAATGCCATGTGACTTGACACACATTTAAATCACTATTATAAACATCTGATTCAAAACTTCAGTATATTTACACTTTCAATTTTCATTTTCAATCCCTGTAATGGATCCTGGATCATTTGACTATGCTGTAAATCACTGAATTATCCACCATTGCATCAGATCCATCAGATCTGTGGAACAACACAATCAAATATGAAGTGTGAATGACCAATTAAGATCCACCACAAGTAATGCAGGCGCCCATCAAAGGTCAGTCAATTCTGAGGGATCATGCAATTACTGATTCAACATAAGAACATGTGACTCAAACAATTTTGTTTCTCACCTCGCAGCAGAATCAGGATGATGCGCTCTCAGATTCTCATAGTTGTTTTCATTGTTTCTGACGTGTTGGATGGTTGCGTACATTGTCTTTATAGGTCTTCCTGTGGTCTGATCTGCTCGGGGTGAAACTCTAGCATACAGAACATCATCACAGTGGTTTCTGTCAGAGCTGGACGGTTGTTGAACCTGGAGAAAGAAGCATGAAAGTAAAATCACCTGCATGAGATGCATGTTCATTTAGGTCATTTTCACTGATTTCTCATTCTTTGACAAGCTGGATTAAGATTTTTGGGATTAAGAACAATTAAAAAGCATTTTTATAAAGCACAACATAATGAAGTTGTAATTTCTTGTTCACGATAGAAACAGAGATATTTCTGTGTTCTGACCTGCTTCTGTCTGATGTCTGAAATTCCACTTTTTATCTTCCTGTAAATAAAGATACGCATGTAAACACAAACACACATTCATAATTAATAATGAGTACACCAGTGCGCATTATTAAAGAGGTCACCTCACGAACATGATGAAACAGATAAGAAATACAGCTCCACATCCGGCTGCGATTGCAACAGCTGCGTACAGGGCTGTTTTATCTCCTCCTGAAAAATAATGAAAACTAAAGTATGACCATATGGCTGTACAAATAGGAATATATGCAGCATTTATTTATTGTTGCAAAAATCTGAAAATGTTCATGGTGACTAAAATATATTTCAGCCAGTGTACAGCCAGTATAATATGTGCATTGTACAAGAATATACATTCCAGTGAATTTACCTTGCAATATCAATAAGCTAAGGATTCATCATATTGTCTTCAAATGACACCTTCAAATCATGCATTTATTAATTCATTCATATATTTCATATACAGAAATGTTTGAACTGATTTACCTTTAACAATGACAGTAACAGCATCTGACCTCTGAGATCCATGTTGATTGTGAGCCTCACAGTAGAAGCGTCCACTCTGTAGTGCACTGAAACTCTGTCCAGATCCAACAGATGAGCTTTGATTCTCTTTAAACCAGCTGATTTCTGCAGGTGGGTTTGAATCACTGCTGCAGACCAGAGTCACTGTATCTCCCTCCACTATTTCACCAGATCCATTTATAGACACTGAGACATTCTTTGGAGGGTCTTAAAAAAATAAAAGATTATGCAGTACTTTTAGAAAATCGTCATCATCAACTTTGTAAACAAAGTTTTTTTTTTACAACATTGCATTTTGGTTGCTGGTTACGTAGTTGAAATTTATGATAAAAACAAACAATATAATAGCCTCTGCTTGGATTATCTGATAGCCTACACCTGATAAACTACACACAAGTAACCACTGTGGCAGCTACGAATCTGTACATGCAAATTTATACCTGGTAATACAAAGGCTTCATCTTAAAACACAGAACATGGAAATTGGAAGAAGGCTAGATTAAACCTCAACAAATTAACTTTTCAAATTATGACCAAATACTCACACGTGACATTGAGATGAACAGCAGGAGAGGTGTAAGTGTGTCCATGTACAGCACAGCTATAGCTGCCTGCATCCTCTCTTCTGACTGACTGCAGCAGGAGTTGATTGTTTCCGTCTCTTCTCTCAGTTAATGTCTGTGAGTTTCTGTACCAGATGAATGTTTCTCTGTCAGTCAGAGCGCAGCTGCTTTTACATGTCAGACGGACTGAATCTCCCTCTTTCACTCTCTCAGGAGACTCCACCTGAAGATCTGAACACAACACACACATTATATCTAGTGCTGCTGTCATACACTGATTATTATTCAACATAATGCACAGAAGAAGAGTGAAACCTCATCAAAGTCACCTGTGACATTAAGAGTTACTCCTGGTTTACCAATCCATTTGCCATTATCTTTATCAGTGATGAATCTGAAATAGTACTCGTTTTCATCTTTCTGTGTCACATGACTCAGTCTGACCGCACAGTTCTGCTGTTTATCTCCCAGATACTGAAGCCTCTGACTGTATTCAGGATCCTCAGACAGATCTGTAAACCCATGTTTCTCTTCACTTGAATCTTTATTTTTACCTTTAACAAGTGTTTTACTCCAGAACACTTTCTTGATCTGATATCCAGTAGGGTATGTAAAAGTGCAGTTCATTGTCACTGATGAGTTCTTTAATGCACAGATGTGTGAAGGACTGTAACTCACACCCCAACCAGCACTAGAAGCCCCTGAAACACAGAATTCATCAGGATGAAAAGATTAGCAGTAGTTACTAACAGAATGTTTTTGCTCAATATCTTTGAATGTCTTTTTGTTGTTGAGTAGCAGTGTTGCCAAGTCTGTGGTTTTCCCGCTCAATTGGGATACTTTATCCCCGCTGCCGTGGGTTGTGAATGAGAGGATGGAGTGGAAGCCTATCTGACCATATCCTTCCTTTTTATATTAATTATTGTATTCATATTTATTGTGTGATTATTAATCGAGTTATTGATCAGTATTTAACCCTCCAGATTGTTTGTCGATCGATTTAAGGAGTAAAGGCATCTTTATCAGTATAGTTTGAAAAGTGTAGTGCATGTATTCTTCTTAAGTCTTAAGAGAAAGAGGTGATAACACATGCTGAGTGTAATCTTTCCTAGGGTCACAAGGCCAGGCTAAGGGGTCAGGATGACCTAACATCTATGTGGGCTGTGAGTAACAGAAATAACTGTGACTTTTAGAACAGATCCTTTTCTATCCTGTATTTCTATTCTATTCTAAAACCATGAGATGCAGATAAGGGTTTAATGTGTATGTGTGTGTGTCGGCATCTGTTCTCTGTGTCAGCTGAGACTGTCATCTGCCTCCATCCTGATCCGAGCTGAGGTGTCTTCTTCTTCTGACGCCTCCAATAATCATTTGAAGATATGCTTTTAGTGTTTACATCCATATGTGGAAACTGTCTAAGTTTATCTAGTTTTAGGACCAATCAGAATGTTGCTGACTTATGTATTGACACAATCATCATCAACTATTTCTATATTCAAATGTATTTAATTAATCGCACCTTTGACCTGGTCTTCATTCAACAACAACCCCTGGTTCTTTTGGGTTTTTAACTCAAAACCCGGGTTGAAGCGACCACAATAAAGTGATATTTAGCCCTTAAAATTATCATTTATGCTGGGGAACCCCGCCAATAAGAAAATAAAATATGCAATAAATGTGTATTTTACCCCCCCAGAACACCATTTTTACTGAGGGACCCCCCTGGAAACAGGATTGGGCTGATTTTGGACTCGTTTTGAGAAGAATTGGGTGGGTTTTGTTGTGAAAACCTGGCAACCCTGTTGAGTAGAGGGTGTTGAAGAAAAGCAGAACAGCTGAGAACGGAAGTGAAAATACTGGCACTGTCTAGATGAAAATATTAATCAGATTCAATCAATATTATACATCAGTATTTACTGAGAAAAAACACAATGAAGATAAGTTTATCATTATAAATGAGACACAGAGTAAAGCATTGGACAGACATGACATCAAGAAATCGTGCTTGTTCTGCTCCAATGGAATATAGATTAGATTGATTATATTACTTATAAAATGTAAATCTGTTACTTACTCCAAATTACATCAACCCCTGCATTACATGTAAATAAGAAATAATGTGCATTTTTGTAATGTAATTGTTGTATGTAATCAATAATAAACAATCTAATTCTTCTCCGAGTCAAATCAGATATGCACAGAAATGAACAAGAAGCATTAGAAACTCACTGTGAATCGTGAGAGAAAAGATGAGAGGAAGAAGAAGAGCCATTCTGACTGACATCACCATAACAGCACCTGCAACACGCACATTACAATATGCTTGAGATTTACAAGAAAAATATCCTTCAGTCTTTCTATCTCAACATTGGTAATTATTTGTGAAATGTACTATCAATGTCAGTGAAAACTGTTTTAAATGAGATTCTACACTTTTTGTTCAGTGCTGAAGCATTAGATATGTATCTCCTTATAAACATACATAACTTGATAAGAAACTGGTCATACCTTAACACAGGACAACTCACCAGCTGAAACCAAATGACACATGAAGAGAAACAAGGAAGGTTTAGCAGCCTCATTTATAACCAGAACGACATCATTTCCTCATTTCCTGTCTTTATTTAAACCTCTGACTAGTGATGCAAACATATTACATTACAAAATATCTTTCTTTTAGATTTGTTCAAGTTCAAAAAACATTTTATTTCCTGGTCTATTTTGCAGTTTTGAAGACCCCCCCCAGTTTTCATGTTATTAGATTTTTAACAAATATTACATTTGTACCAAGGGGGTGTTTTGGGGTAAAACTAGGCCCAGTCTGACAAAGCAATTTGCGTTAAACATTTACAGCAAAATCAGATTACAGACAGTTTTAGTTTAAAATGAAAAATATAATCAATAATTATGATTTACAAAATTAAAATAGCCTTTTTGAATTTGTGTTAGATAATGCTAACTGGTTAGCTAACTAGCTACCTGATGTTAATTTGAGGCTATTTCTAAATATACAGTCCAAATATTTTTATTCAACTAACTAGTTAGAATACATTTGATTGAAAAACAAAGGATTTGATGTTCAGAACAGAGTAACTAAAGTAACATCCAATTGCCCCCTGGGGGTGTATTACCCCACAGACTGTGTTTGTAAAAAACAATTTAATTCTGATTTTTTTTATTTTATTAAATAACACATACTCCCTATCTACAGGCTGTTCTCATATAATATACAGCTGTGATGTTTTACAAAACAACACGCTTTAAAACACTTCTTTTCTTTCTGCTGAACATGAGATAATTTACGGTGAAATCTCTTTTCTCTCGGGTACATCACCAGTGTACGTCAACACAGTCCATCGATACAATAAAAACACATATTTGTGGGTGTATTTTTCCTCACTCTACCCTATCGCATGTAAGCAGGACTATTATATCTAACACACAAGTGAAAAAGTACCTAAAGTCTTCAAATATAGATGTCTGCTGACGTACGAGCGCCCTTGAGGACTATTATTTATAGATGCGGTGGCAATACATTAATGGACACAACAGTGACGTGGTGTTTCCTGTTGCACATACACACGTCTGACCAGCAGATTTCCAGTGTGTCCAAACATCTGCAAAAGTTTTGACACTTGAGGTTTTTTTTTTTTTCTGTTATGATTTTGCATGATTATACATTTAAGGTTTCTTAAATTCAATTTGATTTCTTTAGTCACAGAATTAAATCAGTATCATGTGCATGTTACCCTTACATTAGTTTTTTTTGGTATGACCATATTTAGGTTGATTCAGTGATGTTAAATAACATCAAGATTTAAATCAAATCAATCGAGACGTTCCGTCATAAAACAGATAAAACACAGAAAGAGGATGAACAATCATAGGGTTCACTTCATTGACAACCAGCAAAAGATGGTGAGACTTCTGCCCAGATAACAGAATTTTGTTCTAAGAACATTCTCCAAATATTCAGTGTTGTTTCTGGGAACATAACATTTTTTCAGTTTTCTTTACATTTAAGGAACGTTTTAAAAAGCTATGATTTACTCAAACGTTCTTTCAACTTAATTTTTAGTTAAATTCAACATTCTAAGAACCCAGTTTCCTTAATATTAGTAGAATGTTGTGTCCTTATGTCTCTTTCTTTCAGTGCTTGTTCACAGCAGGTGTTTGAATGATTGAAAGAATGTTTCTGGAACATCATACTAATCTTTAAATAACATTCTAGTAACATTAAGGAAACTGGATATTTTTTTATGTTCTTGGAATGTTACAAATTTAATGAATGTTCCTAGAACAAACTTCTGTTAGCTGGATAGTCACTCACACCAAACATAAAGTACTAACCAACACCAGTGTTATTTATATACATGAATGACGGAAATGGCCCTTAAAGGGATTGTTCACCCAAAAATGAAAATGCTGTCATCATTTACTCATCCTCAAGTAGTTCCAAACGAATGTCTTTGTTCTGCCGAACACAAAGGAAGATATTTTGAAGAAAGTTTGTAACCAGGCTGTTTTGGGGCACCATTGACCTCCATAGTAGGAATAAAAATACTAAGGTAGTCAGTGGTGCCCCAGAACTGCTCTGTTTCCCACTAGGGCTGTCAAATTTAAAATAAAAGTCCACTTTCGAATGCAAAACGCTGCATTCAAAATTTAGGTGTCCGTCAAGCAGCTTGGCACACAAAATGTGATGACGAGGTGTCGTTGCATTTTAATGCTTTTTTTTTAGCCTGTCCAGTGGAACCCACTCGATGCGGTGCTGCACATTCAAAATATAGCGGAAAAAGAGAAACATCAACATGGAGATGATGTTGTTTACCTCAAATCTGAAACCAAGCCGTTCACTCAGAATGCATATTTATTGCATTTTCGAGAGGGACATCTATCATCGTTGCACTCACATCTCACACAAGAGAGCCCAAAGACATGTGAAATTCATGCAAGTTCAACTTTAAAACATGTAATTACTAGATTAAGAAACTAGCTTGCTAGCAAACGTGCATATTAACAGCTTAAACATGAACCTTGCAATCATATAAGTAAATGTTAATAAATTACGTGTATCAGCAATGATGAATCTTTGAGTTTAAAGCGGCTCTGACAGAAAGGCTGCGTGTGCCGCTGACAGAGACGTGCTGTTTCAAAGATATATTCTCCATCTGTAAATGTTAGAAACCATGGAAATATTTCCATCTTGCTGTCAGATGTGCATGAGCTTTTGCTTTGCGAATGAATATCTTCTAAACTCACAGATTTGGTTCTGAATGTGTGCCGCCGTGCGCATGCGCACCAAACACAGAGCGCAATGAAATAGGAGCGCAATAACTGACTAAAATATACATTTTGCTGAAATGTTTGTAGTTGGATATTTTAAACCTACTTTTAAGTGTATTTGTATGATAGCACTAACTGTAAAGTGACTGTAATGGGGTAATCAAAATAGCCTTTTGCTTTTTAGTCTGTGCTTTTTTTTTGTTGGTAAATTTAACTTTGCTTTAAAAGCATTATTTTTGTTTTTAGATCGCAATGTTACAATGTTAGAATGTAATGTGATTTCAACCCTTTTTGCACATTATAAATGCCTACATGGTTACATTCACTTTATTTATTTGTTTAATCCAAATACAAAATACAGAGATATGTACTGTATATTGCAAATCAGCCCAAAAAAAAATCGAGCTATGAATTTTTGCTCATATTGCCCAGCCCTACTTTGAAGGAACGTGCATTTGGTAATATTTAGCTAGATGTGCCCTCTTATGGCCTCAGGAGTGAAGCCAAAAGCTTATTTTTTTCCTAACTGAATTTATGCCTTTTAAATCTGAATATAATTTGAAATTTTCAGCCAATATGACAGCCCTTCCTATTTTCCACATTCTTCAGAATATCTTTGTTTGTGTTCAGCAGAACAAAGACAATCATACAGGTTTGCAACTACTTGAGGATGAGTAAATGATGACAGCATTTTCATTTTTGGGTGAACTATCCCTTTAAAGGCTTGAGATAATAATGGATTCCATGTGGAATGACAGTGGAAGGACTTCAAGTCATCTGGATTATTTAAACAAAAATACTTCTATAAAGGATCTGTGAGATTTGAAAGACACTCAATCGGGTCAAAAAGGACAATATATTGGATATATCGCAAAATGTATCCTAAGATAAATTTGGATATTGTGCTCACAGTAGGCAGGTCATGAAAATTATGAAATTATGAACATTTCCGACAAAGGCTTTGACAGATCATTTATTTTGACTAGTTGTTGTCAGAAGTGTCTCTAGACAAAACATGCCAAATTTCACACAAACCGGATGAGGAGTTTATTATTTTTGAGGGTTTACCAGAAATAATGTAGATTAAAAATAACATAGTCATTATATTTCCAAAATATAATTCTGCTTTTACCAACATTTTGTCCGGAGGGTCTCTAGATTTCATAAAAACTGGATGAAGAATTCAGGATTTCAGCAACATACCGATCAGAGGACCAGTGAGAGAAAATGCTCTTTGCAAAAACATGGGATAATTCAGCTCTTAGGTAAAACAAAAAAGAAGAAATGAAAATTCAGCATCAGACTAGCAGTGCCACACTCCCACCACACGAGGGTGATGTCAACATGGAGATCAGTTGTCCCAGGAACAGTCATTTCACCAAACTGATCTGTTGATCACTGATCCTCCACCATCTGCTCAGTAGATCTGTGAAATTAATATATCCAGAAATATTGCATCAATAACCTTTCCAGATGCCAATTAATACAACCTCAACCAATGCAGCAACTGCATTCAATGGTGCTCAAAAGTAGTGATGGGCAGATGAAGCCTCAAGAAGCTTTAAGCAAGTGGTTCACAAAAGGGTTCATTTCCTATACAGGGAGGCTGCAGACCTGGAGCAGGACAGAGCTACGGCCCAGACAGTTTTACACCCCTGTGGTTCCTGATGTGTCCAGTAGGGGGAGGCCGCACAGTATATGAGCCATCAGAACTGAATCAAACCAAAATCAAATCTAGAAGCAAGATGAAAACGAGGTTATTGGTGTTCAGCAACCGTGCAACAAGTATACTTTATAAGCGATTAGCCAAAGTTCGCAATCAATTCATTTCAATATGTCAAGAGACATCTTTATAATTAATATGCAAAGACAATTTTGATGGTCATGTTGATGGTTTGTCTGGCTCAATTTGACCTAATCACATGTAAGCTTGCCTCATATTCTATGTAGGCTTACTCCCTCTGTCTTACTTATTGAACTGTTTTTATTTTTAGTTTTAGTTTTCTGTCTCTAGCTTGCGTGAGATGGCCTTTTCTGGTAAGATATTCTTCTAACCGTTTACTCTTTTCACACTGCACATGGATTTTGCAGCAACATTAAAGTACATGTTGGATATGTATGAACATACAAATGACAGATTTATAATAGACATGTGTGTAAAAAAAAATTGAATTTAACTGCACACAAGTATTTTTATTACAGCAAACAACTAAAAACTATTTCTTAATTTTATATTAACTATGGGGTAGAGTCCCCCCAAAACTTTGGTCCCATATGGTTTGAATGTAAACATCTGATTTGTGTTGTTTCTTATAAATGAGATTATCTAATTATCTAATATCTAATTAAAGCTTATTTGAACTTAATAGGGTTTTTATCATGTTTGTGATTTTTGGTGCTCTATTATGTATCTTATTTTATTCATATAAAGTTAAGAGATTATTGTAATTGTTTGCTGGCTAATTCTGTTAATTGTGATGTTGTTCTGTGATTAATTGTTAATTATATTTGTGGTGCTCTCCATTTTCTAGTAAGCTGTATCTTGACAAAGGCTGCTTGCCTGTGAAATGTTGGAAATAATAAACATACTTAAGTGAGTGAGCATTTATACTCTTTCTTCATGCTCTCTTTAACTTGCACCTCACATCTAACCATTTTAGAACATTTTTAAAAACCAAATAACTTTGAACAACAGTTATATTAACATTAATTACAACCAGAAGTCTGAGATCTGCTAGTGAGCGACACCCCACCCCCATCCGGAACGCTGGATCCCTCTCAACCTTGAAGCTACAGCTGAAAACTCATCTCTTTCAACACTACTTGACTTCATCCAAAAAAACTAAAAAGTTCTTTATCTTTCTCTCCTTCCCTTGCTATCTCGCACTTATTTTAACAATGCTTGAGACTTTGTGTTTTACGAGCATTTCCTCTGTATGTTTGCCTCTTCTAGATTAATCGCTTTATGTATTCCCCAATTGTAAGTCACTTTGGATAAAAGTGTCTGCAAAATGACTAAATGTAAATGTGACCAATTTCCCAGGAGTTTAATTGATTTGATGCCATACTCTGATTACAAAGTGTTTCTTTAATTTTTTTTGAGCAGTGTATATTACAATTAAATTGAAATTGATCTTAATTAAGCATATCTTAAGAGCAGTGAACTTGCTTAAGTTGTTCCAAAATAACACAGTTAATATGCATTTAGAGACTTGTACAATTAATATATAATAAATGCATCAATATTAGTACAACTGAAGTGTATTTATTTTTTACCTGGGTGGTGACCCAACACATCGTTTAATAAACAAAAGAAAGAGAAACAAGATTGTGAAATAATGATGTCCATTAATATTATCATGAACTGCAAAGACACAAAACATGACAGATAAAACAGGTTTGGTTTCTACAACAGAACAGGTCGAACAACACATTGAACACATCGCTTCAGGACTGCAACGTTTTTTTTGTCTTTTTTTTGTAAAGGTCATTTTAATTACAGGTATGTATTTAAAGAATGTCTGTCTTCACAGACATGATAAACATCTCAGTCAACAGGCTCTTCTGAATATTTCTGCTGTCTCATGCTTCTTTGGTTTATCTGTTTAAATCAGCGAATGCAACACTATATCACGGTCATGTTAGTTTGTGCTTTTAGTTTATTTTATTAGTTTCCTGGATTACTTTGTTCTATTTTCCTGCTTGTTGTTAGTTGTCATGGTTTCAGATTACTACTTTATTTAGTTCAGTTGTGTTTTTCATCAGCCTTGTCTGTACCTGTACTTAATTTCCTCAGTTCTTGTCAATATTATGATGTGTTGTGAGCAGTTTATTCAATTGTGGATTTATTCAACTGACTATACATTCATTGTCATGTTTGTGTATATCTTGCAACACAGTTGTGTGACTCACAACTCCTTAAATAATTACAGTATATATATATATATATATATATATATATATATATATATACACACTGACTAAAACAACAAAGCTTTTGTTTTTGCCCCCATTGTTCATGAGCTGAAAGATCTAAGACTTTTTCTATGTACACAAAAGCCTATTTCTCTCAAATATTGTTCACAAATCTGTCTAAATCTGTGTTAGTGAGCACTTCTCCTTTGCCGAGATAATCCATCCACCTCACAGGTGTGGCATATCAAGATGCTGATTAGACAGCATGATTATTGCACAGGTGTGCCTTAGGCTGGCCACAATAAAAGGCCACTCTAAAATGTGCAGTTTTACTGTATTGGGGGGGGCGGAGGGGGACTGGTCCAAAAATCAGTCACCAGTATCTGGTGTGACCACCATTTGCTTCACGCAGTGTAATATCTCCTTCATATAGAGATGATCAGGTTGTTGATTGTGGCCTGTGGGATGTTGGTCCACTCCTCTTCAATGGCTGTGTGAAGTTGCTGGATATTGTCAGGAACTGGAACACGCTGTCTTATACGCCGATCCAGAGCATCTCAAACATGCTCAATGGGTGACATGTTCGGTGAGTATGCTGGTCATGCAAGAACTGGGATGTTTTCAGCTTCCAGGAATTGTGTACAGATCCTTGCAACATGGGGCCGTGCATTATCATGCTGCAACATGAGGTGATGGTTGTGGATGAATGGCACAACAATGGGCCTCAGGATCTCGTCACGGTATCTCTGTGCATTCAAAATGCCATCAATAAAACACACCTGTGTTCGTTGTCCATAACACAAGCCTGCCCATACCATAAGTTGGATAAATCATACCATAAATCATTTTCACAATGAGAAAAACTAAATAATATTTTTATAAATATTATAATATTATAAATATATTTCTGTTATATCTGTTGAGCTTCACAAATTAGTGGCTTTAAAAAGTGGCTGTAAGAAAATTCCCATTTCAATCATCAGGGCAATAATTCAGAATTTACAATCAACATAAAATGCTATGAAACTGCCTGGAAGAGGACGTGTATCTACATCGTTCTGATGCACAGTGAGAAGAAAAGTTTGAGCGGCTAAAGACTCTCCAAGCACCACAGCTGGAGAATTGCAGAACATACCTGCAAACATACCTTAAAAAACATCACCTACATCACCACATGTTGTTTGGGAAGGTTTCAAGAAAAATTATCCTAGCTCATCCAAAAACAAACTCCAGCATATTCAGTTATCAGACACGACTGGAACTTCAAATGGGACTGGCTTCTATAGTCAGATGAAACTAAAATATGAGCTTTTTTATCAGCAAACACTCACGATGGGTTTAATGAACACATGGATAAAAAGTACCCCATGTGTACAATTAAATATACAGTTGTATTTTTTATGTTTTGGGCCTATATTTCTGCTGGCGGTCATGGACATCTTGTTTAGACACATGGCATCATGGATTCTATCAAATACCAACAGATACAAATTATTCCAAACATAGCTATCACACATTTTGTGTCTCTGAGCAACATGACGGTGTTTCGTTCTTGAATTAATCAACCGTTTGTGGATATGTGGCACTTTCAAATCAACCAAAAATGATTAGATTAGCTGGATCAGGTGTGCTTAATTAGCGTTATATATAAACCAGGGATCCTCAAATCTGGACCATTCCTGCAGAGTTTAGCTCTAACCTAATCAAACACACCTGAGCATGCTAATCAGAGTCTTCAAGATCATTAGAAAATCACAGGTAGCCGAGTTTGATCAGGGTTGGAGCTAAACTCTGCAGCAGATTGGACCTCCAGGGAAAGACTTGAGGAACCCTGATCTAAACTGTTCAGAATTTGTGTGAACTGAGTTTGACACCCTTAGCCTATCCCATTGTTGCCTCTCCCTCCCTCCCTCCCTCCCACTGCACTGCACTGCACTAAAATGCACTCTATATGGGTAAATAATGTACAAAGTTGTTTCTTTTGAAAAGGTACATAACTTGTCACAGTTGACAGTTTGTGTAGAATTTCACACAACTAGCCCTTCCCTGAGGTCATAGTTCACCATACATTTTTGTCATGTTCTCTGTGCTATATTTCTCTGACAGTTAAAGATTATGTATGTTGACACTCCTGCTATTGTGTTCCTGATACTGCTGAATTTTAGCACTAACTTCAGAGTCGTACGAACATGCTTACAAGCTGATGTAAAATAGGAGAACAATAGACATGGTCATGCCATCTGAGAAGAAATCAAATGCACCAGGTAATCCTGAGTTTATGGACATTATTACATTTGTCATATTACGGGTCAAAATGTTTTCATGTTTTGAAGGAATTTGAAGTTGATCATTTCCATGTTTTATCAGTTTGCAGGTTAAGACGTGGCTTGTTACTACTGGCTTGTTTTCTTTGGACATTGTTCTTTTTGGTAAGTTTGTGAGACAATTTAAAGCAGATGTTAAAATAATGATCAAATAAATAAGCATTTTATTTCTGCCTAAAATAACAATCAAATAAATAAGAGCTTTATTTCAGACTGCGTGGCATTCAACTAAATTTGAATTGAGAAATGTATTTTTAAATTAAAATAAAATTTATAAATCTGAATTTAAGCATCATTAGCAAACAAATGCACAATTTAAATAACTTTTTTTAATTAAAATATGTGTAGCTGCTGTAATTGTGGTTTTGAAGTAAAATAGGCTTTAGCAGGAATCAATGAAGTTGTATGTTTGATATATAAGGATTTTTTGAAACATTTGAGATGTTATGTTTGTTAGTTTTTCTCAGCTCTGAATTACATTGCACAGTTGGGTCTTTATTTCTAGGCTAAATATTAGAAAATCACGCAATTATTTCGCCAGTGTGCCAAACAGACAGAGGAATAGGGAATAGCGTAATGATTTTGACTAAATACTTTGCCTAATTTGATTGTTAGACATTAAACGTGGGTGTAAAGGAATCTGTTTTCTGAAGTCGGGGAATGCTAGTCCACTACAGATCTCCAGCAAGAAGTGTGACATGAGACAGATGACTGTTCAGTTATTTATCTCCAGGATCTGTCACTTTACATTATCAAACATTGTACATTTATTAAGAACAGAGGTGATGAAATGTGGTTTAGTTTGAAATAAACAAAAAACGATATATTATAATATGCCTGACTTGTGAACTGAAAGGAAATTTGATTTTTATTAGAGTCCTTAAACAAATGTTGGTTCTCACCAGATTAAATGTGTTTTATGAGAGCAGAAACAGTAAAGAGACTTAAAGGAATAGTTCACCCAAAATCGAAAATTACCTCATGATTCCTTCTCACTGTCAAGGCGTCTATAAGTGTATATGACTTATATAAGACACATCCATTCATACTAAAACGTGCCACACACAGCTCTGGGGGGGTTGGTTTGGGGTTCACTCAAATATCTATATTTACACGTTTTACAAGCATTTATCTCTAGCTTTCGCACAGTGGAATGCTGAACCCGGCAGATAACGCAGGATGTCGGTGTAGCGTAAGCTCTGGAAGTGCAGAAGATAGAGTAAAACAAAACTCTGATTTGAAAAATGAGGATTTGTAAAGAAAATTTGTTTTTTTTTTTTTTGCTAAAGGAAACTTTGCTTTCTTTGCTCTTTAAACTGTGTGTGTGTGTGTTTGTGTGTGTGTGTGTGAGCTGTGGTCCCAGCTAACAAAAAATAACATCCATTGAATGTCCTCTGTGAACCATTGGGACCTCTGTCCCTAAAATGACAAAATTAAGACATCGGTTCCATTGAAAAATAATTGACAAGACTGTTTACAATTTGTATTTAGACCAAGCGCTCCAAAATTAGCACACATATGAAGATACAGTAGACTGTCCCAAATAGGCTTTTTTGCCCCATATAGGAATCTCAGTGTATGTTTTTACCTATATTTAATATATAAGTTCAATATCTGTCGATATAGATAGTTTTAATCCTTTAAGCTTTATATCTTAACGTTAGCTTCAAAAGTGTTCACATAGCAGTCAGCAGCTACACAATGGACAAATTCAGAAAACGTTTAAAATCTTTAACTTTTCATTAAAATGTAAACATTATGAGATATACAGTGGTTATGGTAGTTAATGTCTACACATGCAAAATCGAAAACTCAATGCGGAAATTACGGGGAGGACCGTTAACTGTCACTAAGCAGCTGAGCGTTGCAATGAATACATGCACATACCCTATAGTGAAGTCCTGCATTTGCTTGTATCTCTCAATGTGACTATATTATATTACAGTACTTTTATTTAAGCTGCATGTGATTTACCAGCCTTAAGCACAATAACTAAAATTATAATTTTCTAAAATAACTTTTCTTGTTGCCTGACCAAAAAGTTTGACAGTTTTGTACATGGGTAGGATTATTTATTTATAATTCTTTTCCACTTTCTTTCCCATTCTTCATATTTTCTTTGGCTGCATTCATCAGTCGACTCTAACATATATTTAGAGCTCCTGCAGGATTCAACCTTATTTTTTTCATAGCCTAGCCATGCATTAATAAAATAAGGTTGAATCCCAGGAGCTCTTCAAGTATGATAGAGTCAACTGATGAATGCAGCCAAAGAAAACATGAAGAATGGAAAAGCACATTGCTGAAATCAGGGATAGAATGCATTTTAACACTGAAAAAGTTACAAACTTCAGCTTTAAGTTGGGAAGTGGATGCCATGTGTTACATTTCTTTCCCGTCTAGGGGTTTAGGAAAGGTGCAACAAGAAAAGTGTCTTTTTATGGTGGTGGTCATCACTCCTGTCCCAGCCAGCAATCACAACACAGTGTTAAAATAGTTTTTCAATTTAAACTTCATTAGAAGAAATAAAAGAGGAAGCAAGAATCTTCAAGAGGGGACCAGGCCAATAAATAATAAGCAAACGAGGTCTAAATGCTGGAAGGATCAAACTATCTTACCTGAATAAAGAAAAGGCAAATAAACAACATAACTTTTAACTTACTCCCTATCTGAGCAGAAACAGGAGAAAACACAATTAACAAAAGAAAATGGCGTCCACCTCTCTACGGCTTCCAAAATTAAATTCAGACAAAGGAACTTGAATGATACAGTTCAACAGAGTCAGACTATACATAGATTAGATTGGTTAGTAAAAGATACCCTCACAACAGTCAACCAACACACAGACACAGACTCAACAATCACATGCTGGGGCAAGAGGAAAGACTCTCAGATTCCTGCCCCCGTTTGTTGTGTAAAGGACACTTCTTACTTGATGCTTTTGAACCCAGTTTGTGCACGATTTTGCCAAACGCTTACAGATCTATGACTTTTCTAGTATGATCCAGAAAGTATGTGTACCTACAATTAACATTAAACATTTGAATGTGAAAATAAATGTAATTTGGTCTGAATTATATCATGGTCCTCTCTCAGGCTCTATGGGCATTGAATGCTGGGATCCACATTAAACAATTTGAGCTCCCCAGACCTAAACCAGTTCCTCGAAATAACAGTTCATCCATAATATCTGCCTTTGACATGGGAATCAGTGATGAGGAGTGGGAAAGACTACAGAAGGCTATTGACTGGCCTATTCCAGATCAAGAAATCACTCATCTGAATCCGAGCACAAGTCCTGTCCACTCAACGTTCTCTATTGTGGGACTCAAAGAGAGTTACAAAGTGGGAGAAAAGATCTCTGTTACTATCACAGCCAGAGACCACAACAGGAACCTGAAGAGATATGGAGGAGATTTTTTCAAAGCAAAACTTTTCAATAAAAGGTTAAAGGTGTGTTATATTATAATATATAATTTTTAAAATACATTTTTGGTATTGAAAATAAATATAATGTCTCACTTGCATTAATTGTTGATTTATTAGCTAAATATTGCATATTATGTTTAGGTTTAAAAGCTTTACAAGTGTATTTACCAACAGACATTAGTTTTCTGCATTACACTTGTTCTTTTCCGTTCTTGTTGAAGGCGAGTGTGTATGGGGAGGTTGTGGATCATCGTAATGGCACTTACTCTGTTGCTCTTCTTCTGCCCTGGGAAGGTCAGGCACAAGTTTATGTACGTCTTGAGCACTCCAGCGAGGTTGTGCAGGTTCTTAAGAAATACAGGGATTCTTCATTCCCACGCCTCCACTATAATGGCTACTTTGAAGGACCAGGACCCAATAAAACCAGGATCAGTGAAGTAGTAGAATGTAACCTTAAGTGGGGTGCAGATGGAAGTTGGTGGAAAGGCGACTGCTGCTGTGAGTATAAGGATATAAGAACAGGGACGGTGTGGCAGTGTGAGAGACCAAAGGAACTTTCCTGTGACAAACTGGTTTATCACTCATTCGGACCTATGGAAAGCCCATTAAATATTTTTGAGCAGCAGCTTTTTACAAAGTAATGACTCAAGATAAATGCAAATTAATAATTATAGAAATGTAAACAAACAAACAAAAGAGTACAAAAAGTGTATCTGTTTTTTTCTTGTTCTTTTTTTGTTCTCCACAGGAATTTACCAAATGTTGCTATTCGTGGAGACAAAACAATCCTAAATGTCCTTCCCAACACTGCAACCATTGGTATGTTTAATGCCTCTGAACAGTTGACCGTCTCATTTAAATGAAATAATGGCTCTTTTTTTGTTCAATGGCAAACCATAATTAGGCCTGAGTTCTTTTTGTTTATTTTTTTCAAATTGGTTTGTTATTAATATTTGTCATTGTTTACACATTGAAATTGTTGCACATACATAAGTGTTGTTTCCACAAATGAAATATTTAAAGGGGTCATGAACAGCCTTTTGTTATTATTTTGTACTATTCTCTGAGGTCCACTTATTATGTGTCTGCATTCGCCTCTCTCTTTATTTACACCTGCCCCTAACTTGTTGTCAGAGGCACTTCCTCTGTCTGTTTTCCTCTTCAAGATTCATCGCTTTATGTATTTCCCAATTGTAAGTCGCTTTGGATAAAAGCGTTTGCAAAATGACTAAATGTAAATGTACACTATGCGTGTGAATCAGTGGACAGGGCTAAACAGGCCATGATGTAGAAGCAGACGTTCTGGACATACACATATTCTGCGGTGGCGGTATTTAGCCTCAGTATTACATCATATGGCACTTTTCTACTGCATGCCACGACTCGGCTCAGCACAGCTTCGGTTTGTGCTGTTTAGTACTTCTTTAGAGTGGGCGGTTATTATACACATCGCCCCATTAAGCTCTCGCTGGAGCCACTCCTCAGCTATCAACGAGTGGAACGTCTGTACTTTCTCAACAGACAACGGAACAGCCATTGTTTGGTTGTTAAAAGAAAGGTGTGCTCATTCAAACCAGTTGCGTTTGAACCTTCGCTGACTGTGCTGATTTAAATCTAGCGGGTCTGGTGTCTCATGTCGCAAGTTAAATGACGCAGATAGTGACTATTCTCTCCAGCCAATTAGTAATCAGAAGAGTTTACTCATCACATATAAATATAAATGTTGCATATGTAAACAAAATATATATTGTTCATAGGGTTGCTGCATATATCATATACAAATCATAATCTATTGTTAACACTTATATAAAATACACATAATATAATTTGTATACATGCTATACAGTATATTTATATCTTCATCTACCCAAATAATTTATATATGTGAAAATTACAGGTGGCCTTATAGGTAACATATATGGCAGAGTCATTCTTGGTATATAGCAGGGCAATGTGTCATGTTACATTTCTTCATGTTTTTTTTTTTTAAAGGAAATGGTCAAAACATATATGGACCACATATCAGAGGACATATATCATCTGAAATCAAATGTAGTTTCAAAATAATTCACGTAGCTACAACCGTCTTTATCTTTTTGTATATTTCTTTGCTTTAGGCACAATTGAGGAATGCAGGTCTGGCTTGACGACACCGGTTCCAGCAGGATTTTATTTGAAAGATGTCTGGAAGTCTTTTGTATGCAACACTCGACAGTTCAGTCCTGCACAAATGACAAACTGTCTTAAAAACAAGATTGTCTATATAATGGGAGACTCCACCACAAGGCAGTGGTTTGAGTACTTAGAAAGAAAAGTGCCAGGTAAGTGTTATTCAGTTTTCAGTATTCAGTTTAAGACTTGATAGCATGAATGTATATTATATATTAAACAAGGTACTGCCATACAGAGGCCCCACAAAGGATATGACCACCTAAAAGATCAGTTCCCTCCTTATTATCCTTGTTATGTCCTGATAATTTACTCATCTCATTTTGTCCTCCAACGTCAAAATCACCCGACATTGTTGTTTTACCTTTTTTTGTAAAGGGCGTTTTACTTTCTTTGCACGTTCGCTTTGTAAACACTAGGTCGGTACTTCCGCCTGCGTCACGTATGACCTTTCCAACGTGATTACGTAATGCATGAGAAAATTATCAATTGCCCTACCTTAAAATCCTGGAATGTTTTCCTCAAACCTTAATTTATTTTAGATTGAAGACAAGAATGATATGAAAATATTGGATGACATAGGGGTGAGTACATTTTCAGGAAATTTTATTCTGGAGTAAACCAATCCTTTAATCCAAAGAAGAATGACTAGATTGGCATTGGATGAAAATACCAAAACTGGTGCACTTTTTAGGCAAAATTGCAAAATGTTGTTACAAAAATGACTTTTAAAGGCGAAATTGGTTCTGAAAATCTCACGCAGATCTTGTTCGCAGAAACTACTTGGTTTAATCTTTTGTTTCTAATGCAATTGTAACACTTCCCAGTGGGAAATAAGGAATTCACAGAGGGTGGTTAGATATTTAGGTATGGACTTTATTCTGAAAAATATAAATTCATATTTTTAGTAGCAGCACTGATGGTTAACACGCATTACTCTCACTCTTGAACTCTCTCGAGATTCAGCATTTGTATTAAACATTACATTTTATCAAAATTATTTTATTCTCAGCACGAAATGATTAGAACAATATATCTGCTGTATTCTCTATAAACAATATTCCTGTTATCACATAAAGTCATTTTAACACATGTGCAGACCTTCAAATTAACGCAAAATTCCCAAAACGAAAAACAACAACAACAAAACATTTACACACACACACACACACATACACATAAATGCACACACACACACACACACATACACATAAATGCATACACACACACACACACACATGCATACATGGTTCACACACACACACACACACACACACATCATACATGGTTCACACACACACACATAGAGACACATCATAACACACATTAATTAGAACAAGGTAAAGGCAAATTTAATTAAATAATAAAAAACTGAAAATTCATAAAGAAAACACTGCATAAATATTAAGAAAAAAAATAGGCCTTTGGTTCATTTTGATCTTTGAGGGAAATATTTGTTACAAAACATGAGGGTAGGATGAAGGTTAATCTCACACCTTTTTCACCAGCTTGCTAGTGATGTGACGTTCGGCACAGAGGCTTTGAAGCTTGTAGCAGAAAACTAAAGATCTCACAGTGAATCATTGTGCCAGAGCTTGATTTGTTTTGCCATAACCACATGATCTGTGACGTCTGAAGCTTGCCACACAACCATGTGAATGCTTCATACTCTAATTCAAATAATGCGAACCCATTGTGCAGGTTTGAAGTGTCAATCATTTCTGTGAAAATAATAAATCATAATATGAACAACAACATTATGTGTAATTTAGTGCATGTTCAGTTTATTTAAATGCCCACTTTAGAAGCACGGCAACTGATCATTTATTTTATCATGAGCCATGCTTAGTGTTTGTATTAATTTTTGTCACTTTTTGTGCCAAAAAGGGAGTAGCTCCAGACTGCAGTCTGGACGATGGGGCGGGGCGACACATTAAGGTGGGGCGACACGTGTCGCTCCGCCCACCCCCAATTTCATTGGTTTATATTATAATACAGCAGAGCTTATTGGTGTAGGCGTTTGTGCATAAGCATTCTTTTATAAACGTTTTTATGAGTGATCTATGCTGTTTTGCTGTACTACAGAAATATTAAGTGCTAACAATAGCAATTTTATTTAGAATCAATTAGTAAATGTTTGTTTTTCTTATGACAAACTAGTTAGATTAAGTTCCTATCAAACGCTTGGTGGCGACATCTCCGAGTACTTCGGGCAGAACAGAGCTGTGTAATATGAGCAGCGCACGAATTAATTCTGGGGAACACATTCTTAATTCCTGGCCATGATATAGTCCTACCTATGCTATAAATAGCCTCACCTATGAGAAATATTAATTATGTTTCTGTGTGATGAACGTAAATAGAGGTCCTCAATCTCAACAGGAGGGTTGCACGTTAAATTAATTCAGATATTAATGCACTTTTCACTGTACACGAAGCAGACTGAGCAGTTTTAACTGAGCGATGTTGATCAAAATGACCAACTGTTTGAGATTTAGCTGTTTTGTATAATGTATATTTATTATGCAGCCTATAGGCCTATTGTTTATTTTATAATCGTGGATAAGCAAAAACTTAGGATATGGTGATATTTCATTGTAGTTCAGGAAGACATGGGATAAACCAGCAAATGTTTGTATTTTAAAGAACAACTGCGGGGACAAATAAGACAATAATAAAAGCCCATCAGCGTGAACTGAGGTATTATGTGTGGATAATGGGATATTTTTTTTGGCATATAGGCTTATTTTAAATGTTTTTGTTTACTAAAACAGCTGTTATTAAATCTGACCTACAGCGAATATTATTATTAATGTGCTTTACTGTTTATTTAAGCAATACATGTTCATATATTTTCTCTGCAAAATTTGTATTTATACTTTATATATAGGCTATATGCACAAATTAAATGACTGGTTTTGTGGCTCAATCCTTTAAAAAGAACCAGGAATCACTGTATTATATTAGGCCTACTGATTTAATATTTGTATTATAGTCTTTAATAAATAAAACAATATTAATCACAGAGAGGGTCTTTTATTAAAAGTGCTCACGTACCTGTTGCTCAGATTTACAGCTCTGAGTGATTTTAATATTCGACATTGAGCAAGTGTTAATAACTAAATCTAAATTCATCCCGTACACAGATTAGAGCACGCACACACAATGAGGGGGTGGATGCATAAATCCACATAGATTTGTAATATTTGATGTCACGGACACTTATTTGCTATAAGATAGAAGCCTTTAAAAACTGTATGTGTCAATATATGCTCAAATATTTTATTAAGATATAAACAAGGAAACATGGAGCTTCTCATGAAAACATTTATTTGCACTGTATAACCTGCAAGTTTGTGAGACATTGAGAAACTTAACTCATCTCTTTAAACAACAACACAAACGGTTGTGCTTTAAAATTCAAAATCATCCACTTATGTTCGTGTTTGTCCCTTTCTAAAATACAGCAAATTATCATTATTTGCGTATAAAATCCCAATTTAGTGCTGATTAGCGGCCAGCCGATCCTCAAGGAAATATGAATGAAGAAACCCGGAGGTGCTGTCATCAAGAGTTTATTTGTAAACAATGACTTCATCTGACTAAAATGACCATTGTTACTAAACAGATTGTAATTAAGATAGGCGTATAATTCTAGAGTTAGCACGTTATATTTCTGTAATATGGCCAAATCAAATATAAAGGAATGCACAAGCTTGGGTCTACACCAATAAGATTTGCCGTATAAACCAATGGAATTGGGGGTGGGTGGAGCGACACGTGTCGCCCCGCCCCAAGTGTCGCCCCGCCCCATCATCCAGATTGCAGTCTGGAGTACTTGCAAAAAGGCACCTTTTCCCACCTTCCACCACAAGATGTCATTATTGTGCAATATCTTGAAAAGTTTTGAGTAATTAATCATTTTACAATACAGTTGAGAAGAAAGCCTTCAAGCTTCACAAAGCTTCCTTTCACCATCACCCTAAAATGAAAATTTGCTCATCATTACTTTCACACTTGGTTTTCCAAAGCTGTATGACTTTCTAAAGCTATGATTATGATATTGGTTTCTTGTATCTTTATTAGGCATAAAGAGAATGGACCTCCACACTCCTCCTAAATGTGGCCCACTGATGACTGTGGAGTTGAAAAATAACATAATTATTCACTGGAGGCCACACGGTGTTCCTTTGCGATTTAGTAAAGTGCCTATCACTGACCTGCATTATATCAGCAATGATATTGATGAAATAGCTGGTGGGCCTCATGCAGTCATTGTCTTCACATTCTTTGCTCACCGGGTTTTTCACCCAATAACATTTTACGTGCATGAAGTGGCCAAAATCCGCCAGTCTGTTGTTGCACTGCTGAGCCGCGCTCCACAGACCACCGTCATCATCAAGTCTGGAAACACTGCTGGAGTAAAGGTACACTCGCTCACTTTCCAACCCTTTTTTTTATGAGGTACCCTCAAAGGTTCACCTTTGTAACTTCTTGTAACCACTTGTGTGGTACTAATATGCTCCCTTTTAGGGGTATAGGTGCACTTTTAGGGTTACTGACCCTCTAAAGAGCTAAAATACAATGATAGTATATTTTATTTCTGACAGCGTAAACAAACAAAAAAAGGCCTTTGAAATGTTAAAAACGGCTTTTAAATCTAATATTAAAGGAGTACAATTACTGATGATATTCTTTCAATCATTTCAGTTTAGTTTAAATGTATCAGTATCGATATCAACGATACCAGGCTTGAACCTATTGGTATCATATAAAATAAGAGGTATTGCCTATTCCTTAGTTGTATATATAAATGTATATAATTTAAATAAAAAAGTTCGGAGAGAAGGGCTGACACACCGAGATATCAGAAATCAGCATATCAATCTCAACAATGGTGACAAAATAGTCTGCTAATAGGATTCATTCTGGAGATCACAAAAAGCTACTAAATGACACAACAAACAAATCAATACATGCATATCAATACATGAACCAAGGTTAGATTTAAATACATTATGACAATTCAGCTGCATACTTTATTCCTGCTGTGCTGCATAATGGGAGTTTTGTACTATGGTAACCAACATGCATTGCAACATTACGTTAGTGCTTTTTTTCACTTGAAGTCACCATACTGGATATTCGTGTTACTGGAGATTCATTGGGTTCTTAACTCTCATTGCAATACATTTACCTTCATTGGATGCAGTTATGATGTGTTTATTAAATTAATTTCCAGTTGCAAGTACAGCCTGATTGAGTTTGGCCAAAGATATGAAGCTGTTAATGGCTCTACAATCATTCTGAAATTGCCTGATGATTTAATGTTCTTTGAATGCAATGATTGTGATGTGCCAATATAATGTTTGCTGTACAAAACTGCAATATAAAATCAACAGTATCGCAAAACCAGTTTAAAACCAAACAGAAAACCTGATGTAGCAAATGATGCACAAAGCCAACACATGATCCTCAACTATGGTAGCAATTAAACTATAATGTCACATTGCATGCTGGGTACCATAGTACAAAACTTGCAGCATGCATCACAGCATGAATACATTTTGCAGCTGAATTGTCCTATCATTTTCTTTAATACTAACTTGGGTTAATGTATTTAATTATTTAAATTTTTTGTAGCTTTTTGTGATGTCAAATATAGGGCTATCACAGTATTCGATTATTCACACCGCGGTTGTTGTGGCTATATCTATAGAAACCTTGGGAGAAAAGTTATCAGTCAAATTAATATTACATTTTTGACTTCTTTTATAGTTTATTTGTTTACTGTGCTGGTATACAGCATGAAGCATTTTATTGTTTTTCACCATTGTCGAGATTCATGTGATGGGTCTTGATGTCTGAGTATCTATATAACACAAAAGTTAGAATTTTTTTATGCACTACATGAACTTGAAATCATTCACAATAACTAATAGACAGTCACTTCATTTGCGAGCATTAGTCAGATCATCATTCCACATGTGCCAGATGTGGGCCGGATCTGGGCTGGAAATATGTTGCTATCTGGGTTGGCAATAAATTCTGATTCTGATCTGTGTTTTTACAGAATATTTTTCAAAGTGATTGGTACGTGTTGCAGTTGGACACAGTGATGAGGGAGATGTTCAGAGATATTGATGGAGTTACCTTCTTAGATGTCTGGCAGATGACTTCATGTCACTATCAAATCGAAAGCCTTCACCCAGGATCTGTAATCATTGCTAATGAAATCAACATGTTTCTCTCATATGTTTCTCCTAGCTGTGGCTGATTCAAGTTGATTTTTCTCCATAGAGAAAATGGGAAACTAACCTGGTCAGGGGAAGGTTGACTGTCTGTCTCTCTGGCAGGCTTAAATATATATATATATAAATGTATTAAGCACAATAAGTCCAAAAATTAAACTATATTCCCTAAACCAGCTGAATTTCGGAGCAGGTAGTTTTGAATTGCTGCTTGGCATGCCGTCTTTGTGAGGTGTTATAAATCTTTTTTTTATTATTATAATAGCTCTATGATTATACATTAAAGTATCCAGCAGTGTCATAACCATTTATGAAGGATTTTAAAAGCAAGGAAAGACAAACATTTTGAACAACTGTTCTATTTAAATACAAAGAGAGACATTAATTATCAGTGTATGAATCTCAACAATTGTCTTCACTTGCTTCATGTTGCAATGCATGCTGGGTATCTACACCGTAAAATCCCCAGTGTTAAATCAACACTGCTTCAGAGTGTATTTGGTTTACATTAATGAGATAATTAAGTGATAACTTAAGTGCTGATTGAGCATTAATGATGAACAGATGCTGTTAACAATCAGAATAACTGAAGAAAAGAGAAACAGGAGAACTACAACTGACTTCAAGCACAGATTAAATCAACTGAAATGAAATAATACATTAAATCACTCAAGAGCTCAGCAGAAGATGATTAAACAACTCCACAAACAGCATTGCCAGCTTCACACATTAATAACCAGATTCACTTTATTTCTGCCATATGACTACAGAAGCTCTTATTGAGAATGATCAGAGGTTTAAATGTTGATGTTTTATTGGTTAAAAGCAATGCCACCATCATGGAGATCAGAGTTTTCTTTAGTTGCACTCTTGACACTTGAGTTACCTTGTTAGATCTACTTTTTAACGATACAAAGAGGTCAGTGTTATATGTTGAGCAGTAGTGGTTGCTTCTTTGCAGTGAGGTAATCATTGTGAACTGTCCTAATACTTAACTGTCCAATACTGTATTTACTTCAATTATGGATGTAGGTTTTGCCCAACAATTCTTCTGATACCACAATATGACCATAAAATATTGCAGGCAACAGTTATTAATGATTTAAAAATTCTTATGCATATATCTGTTTTCACACACACAGACATCCAGAAAAAGCATATGAATCTGAACAATGGTGACTGTCACGAATCAAGCCTCTGTGGCTCCCTCCGAGCACCACCAGAGGGATCTCTCACCCGAATACTAACCAGTTCATCCGGACTCCCTTTCCCACAAAACCCCGTGCCTGGGACTGATCACCCGTACAGGTGTCAGTCATTAGTTGGGCTACTTAAACTGAGCTCGCTCACGCATCAGTGCGAAGTCTTGTTCTTCCCAGCCGACAATTCCAAGCGTTATTCCTGTTTTGATTAACTGTTGCCTACCTGATCTGTTTACCCAGTCTGACTGTCTGCCGCCTGCCCTTGACCCTGCCTGCCTTGAGTTTATTCTATCACCTGTCTGCCGCCTGCCTCGACCCTTGCCTTCTCTCCGTTTACGATTCAGCCATTCTTCGATATCCCTGACACTGTTACCAGATCTGTGCCTGTCTGACTTGTTGTACCTCTAATAAAGCTGCTTATGGATCCCAACGCCACTGACTCTGTGTTAAAGAAGACTTCGCCAGATATCGATCCAGCAGTCTTTTACCGTTTCACCACGGAAGTATCTGCTCAAGCGACCGTACTAGCTACCCAGCAACAACAGCTGAACCACCTTACCTCTCTCACAGAGGAGCTGATAAGGTCCCTGCGAGCCCTTCATCTTCCAGCACCCAGCATGAACGCTTCTCCGCAGAATCCACCTCCGCCCGCATCTGCCACGGCATCTGCAACTGCCAGCCCTCGTCTGGCGTTTCCGGAGAAGTTCGACGGATCACCTACAAAATGTAAGGGATTTCTGCTTCAGTGCTCCATGTTTATCGGCCAGCAGCCCACGCTATATCCCACGGATGACAGCCGCATTGCTTTCGTCTGTTCATTATTAACGGGACGAGCGTTGGAATGGGCCACTGTCATTTGGGAAGATGATCACGCTGCATTCCCCTCATTCGCCAGCTTCACTCAGAACTTCAAGGAGGTGTTTGAGCATCCCGTTGGTGGTAAAGAGGTTGGTGAACAACTGTTGTCTCTCCGTCAGGGAGGAGGCTCTGCTGCGGACTATGCACTATCGTTCCGCACACTCGCCGCACAAACAGGATGGAGGGACGCGGAGCCTCTCAAACTTTTCTTCTGCAAAGGTCTCAACCATGAGTTACAATCCGAACTAGCCTGCCGTGATGAGGGCAAGACCCTGGAACAGTTCATTAATCTGGCTATTCACCTCGATAATCTCCTTCGCTCTCTGCGACTTCCTCGTTCCTCGGTCTCGACTGCCGCCATGGCAACAGCGCCCCCTGCAGCTGAGCCCATGCAGATCGGCGTGACACATCTCAGCGGAGAGGAGAGGGAGAGACGGGTTCGCCTGAACCTCTGCCTATACTGCGGTCTCCCGGGACATATGAGGGCATCCTGTCCCACTCGTCCATCTCGCAACAATGCCACGGTGAGTCAAAATCTCAGTCAATCCACCTTCTTAAAGATACCAGTCAGGCTGAAGGTTAAAGGGACCATCATTGACACCGCAGCTTTTATCGATTCAGGGGCTGCAGGAAATTTCATTGATGCTGAATTTGCCAAAACTCATAATATTCCTCTTGTTTCCTGTGAATCTCATCTGGCAGTGGCAGCGCTAGACGGAAGACCACTGGGCTCCGGCCGAATTCACTTCACCACGGAGGACTTAACACTTCTCACCGGAGCACTTCACACCGAAACCATCCGCCTATTTGTCTTCCAGTCTCCTCAAACTCCTCTCATCTTAGGCCTACCCTGGCTAGAAAGACATAACCTGCATATCTCCTGGTCAGAGAGACAGATTAGTCGGTGGTCTGAATTCTGTTTACAAAACTGCCTCAGCCGCACCTGTCCAGAGCAACAACCAGAGCCCTGTACTACCTCCAATATTCCCGGGGAGTACCATGACCTCGCTACAGCCTTTAGCAAAACCAAGGCTTCTCAGTTACCTCCTCATCGCTCATGTGACTGTGCCATAGACCTGCTACCCGGCTCACAGCCACCCAAAGGCCGAGTGTTCCCCCTATCACAGCCTGAGTCCGAAGCCATGAAAACCTACATCGAGGAGGAGTTGGCCAAGGGCTTCATTCGTCCATCAATTTCACCTGCATCAATTTCTCGTTTGGCACTCAACAGAGGTAGTCGCTTAGATTTCACTCCCCGCCCTACCCTTTTTTTTCCTCCCTGCTTGCTTCTGCTGTCTCGTCTCATCTATCTATTGAAGAGACTCCTTCTGCTGACTCTCCAAACTAGAAAATTATGGATTTGATCAACTGGTCTCTCAGATTGATACCATCTTCTCAACGAGAAGTCTGGGTTCTGGGGAACCTGTTTGTCCTGACGGGACGTTCGCGGCCGGATATACGAGGGATGCATGGGAGAAGTGGCAAATCGTGTGTCTGGCGGCTCTTTCCGTTGAGGACGCTGAGGATATCTACCTTTTCGGCACCATGATAACAGGTATTCTGCTGATTGGATTAGGCTTTACCCTGGGTTATCGAAAACTTCAGAAGATGGGAACAGCTGTCCAAAGTCTCACAAGGTTGCCCGTTTTGATTGAAGCTGTGGGAAGAGCGGTCAGCAATGAGACTGAGACTATAAACCGGAATATGGATACCATCATGATGAAACTCGCAGCTTTGGAAGTGAAACTTGATGTTTTCAGAGATCAGAATGGACAAAGAGAATGAGCTGCGGTAGTTTGCAGCTGTTCGCCCCAAAGTCACAACAATTTAATCTTATCTTTTCTGGCTCCCCGTACCGGCGCCTTGGCCAAGGCCGTCTGGATAACCACCCTGAGAGAGCGATGGAGTGGGACTCTCTTCCTCCCTTCCCCGACTACAGACATTACTCCCCTCCCCCATTCAACTGCCTCTGTAACGCTTTGCACCGCCACTAGGGCGAGCAGGTCTGCGACCGGCGCCGAAATAAATGGCGCTGGACCGGATGGCTGCTTGCCAGAGCTGGATATGTTCCCCCTGTTGCAATGTCATGTGTTTATGGTATATGTGCTGAGGTGTACTCCAAATGGAGCATAGTCTGGGGGTTAACATTTTTTTTCCTCCTCTCTCTCCTCATGTAAAAGCTGTATTTTTCTAAATACCCTGTCTCCTGTTCTGTCTACCCCGTTGTCATATGTATGTTGTGTATGTATGGACAGGTTGATGGCTAATTTCGCTGGTACTTGTACTAGTGACAATAAAGGGCTACTACTACTACTATCAGCCGGATTCTTCTTCGTGAAGAAGAAGGATGGAGGGCTCTGTCCGTGCATCAACTACCGAGGACTCAATGATATCTCGGTCAAGTTCCGCTACCCACTACCCTTAGTACCAGCATCCTTAGAACAACTACGCAAGGCAAAATATTTCACCAAGCTAGACCTTCGGAGTGCATACAGCCTCATCCGCATCCGTGAAGGAGACGAGTGGAAGACGGCCTTTTCCACGACATCGGGGTACTATGAATATCTTGTCATGCCTTTCGGGCTGTCCAATAGTCCGTCCGTCTTCCAGGCCTTCATCAATTAGGTATTTCGAGATATGCTGAATCGTTGGGTCATCGTCTACATTGACGACGTACTAATCTACTCAGACTCCTATGAGGATCATGTCCAGCACGTACGTGTGGTTCTCCAGCGCCTCATTGCAAACCAACTCTATGCTAAGACAGAGAAGTGTGAATTTCACCAAAGCACGGTATCCTTTCTCGGGTATGTGATCAGCTCAGGAGGGGTAGCCATGGACGAGAGGAAGGTGCGAGCTGTCGTTAACTGGCCGAGACCACTCTCTGTGAAGGAGTTACAACGTTTCCTGGGCTTTGCAAACTTTTATCGAAGATTCATTCGTAACTTCAGCACCGTGGCAGCACCACTAACGTCTATGTCCAAGAAGGGCCCACAGCGTCTAGTATGGACACCGAGAGCCACATCGGCCTTCCAGGAGCTGAGGAAAAGGTTCACGACGGCTCCCATCCTACATCACCCGGATCCCGAACTAGAATTCATTGTGGAGGTTGATGCATCCAGAACAGGCATTGGAGCAGTTCTCTACCAACGACAGGGAGACCCTCTCAAAACATACCCCTGTGCTTTCTACTCCCGTAAACTCAACCCGGCTGAACAGAACTACGATGTGGGCTACCGAGAACTTCTCTCCATGAAAGCAGCGTTCGAGGAATGGTGTCACTGGCTTGAGGGAGCTAAACACCCCTTCACCGTTCTGACCGATCACCGCAACCTTGAATATCTGAGATCCGCCAAAAGACTCAACCACAGACAGGCAAGATGGGCTCTGTTCTTCATGCGCTTTGATTTTACTGTTACATACCGCCCAGGTTCCCTGAATACCAAGGCCGATGTCCTTTCCAGACAATATGAATCCTCCCTACTACCACCCACTAAAGAATCCATCATCTCGCCAGCCCTCATTGTCGCCCCCATCCAATGGGATATCATGACTGAGATCTCCGAGGCCCAGATCACCGACCCACCTCCGGCTGAAAGTCCACCTAACCTCACATACGTCCCGCTTTTTCTCTTTGGCTCTCAATGGAGGTGGTCGCTTTCTCTCCCCGTCCTCACCCTTATCTTCCCTGCTTTGCTCCCTTGTCTCGTGAGAGACTCTCTCTGCACTGCTCTCCAAACTAAAATATTATGGATTAACCGGTCTCTTAATGCAATTGACACTATCGAAACTTGGGTTTCGGGGAACCTGACTGCCCTGACGGAACGTTCACAGCCGGCTATACGATGGCGCGTGGGAGAGGTGGCGAATCGTGTGTCTTGCGGCTCTATCCGTGGAGGACATTGATATCTACCTTTTCGGAACCATGATAACAGGTATTTTGCTGATTGGATTAGGCTTTACCCTGGGTTATCGAAGAATTCAGAAAACGGGAACAGCTGTCCAAAGCCCCACAAGGCTGCCCGTATGATTGAAGCTGTGGGAAGAGCGGTCAGCATTGAGACTGAGACTATAATCGCAATATGGATTCTACCAAGGAGAAGTTCACGGCTTTACAAAGGGAAATTGATTAAAATGAGACCAAAATGGACAAAAACGGACAGAGAGTAGCCTGCAAAAATTGGAATGTTTACTCGCCCCAAAGACAAAACAATCTTATCTTTTTCTGGCTCCCCTACAGTGGCCTTGGCAAGGCTGTTGCTGCAATCTACCCCGGGTGTGCAATGCAGTTAGACGCTCTTGCGTTCCTCCCCCACCCTACAGACATTACAGACATTACAGACATTGCCCCCGACCATTCGCCTCTGTTCGCTTCGATCCGCTGGCCTGGTCAAGCGGGTCTGACCAGCGCCGGATCAGTGGCTGCGGGATCAGATGGCTGCTTGCTGGGCCGGATTCACTTCCCCTGTGGCTATGTCGTGTATGTGCTTTTGTGTTGCTGAGGTGTTTTTCCTGTTCTCACACTGTACTCCCCAAGGAGCATAGTCTGGGAGTTATTTTTTTTCTCCTCACTTTCCTCATGTAAATGCTGTATTTTTCTTCAATTCTACTTGCATTTCACTACTGATTATACTTGTATGATTGTGTATGTGACGAATAATAAAGAACCTTGAACCTTGAACCTTGAACCTTGCATACACTACGCCACAGAGTCATCCAACTAGTTCACTCTACCCCCAGTTCAGGCCATCCCGGCATAGCAGCCACTATCCAACTGCTCACCAATCGCTTCTGGTGGCCCACTCTGCCGGCAGACACCATCGCCCACATCCGGAACTGTCCCACATGCAACATGTCAAAATCCTCTCACCAACTTCCTGCCGGTCTTTTACAACCTCTGCCCACTCCACAACGCCCCTGGTCACATATAGCCATTGACTTTGTCACAGACCTGCCGCCGTCCAGAGGCCACACCACCATTCTCTCCGTCATTGACCGCTTTTCCAAGGCCTGTCGTCTGATCCCTCTGCCCAAACTGCCTACAGCCCTTGAAACAGTAGAATCCTTATGTGATCATGTATTCAGATTCTATGGTCTGCCGGAGGATATAGTCTCGGATCGGGGACCCCAGTTCACCTCCCGCGTCTGGTCTGCCTTCTGTCAAAAACTTAACATCAACGTCAGTCTCACCTCAGGTTACCACCCTCAAGCCAATGGTCAGGTAGAACGTCTCAACCAGGAGCTCACCCGATTCCTTCGCTCATATTGCCACAAGAATCAGGCCGACTGGAGTCGCTATCTCCTTTGGGCCGAATGTGCCCAGAATTCCCTCCGCAAACCAGCCACCGGTCTCACTCCATTTCAGTGTGTGTTAGGATTCCAACCTCCCTTATTCCCCTGGTCAGGGGAACCCTCGGACCTACCTGCTGTGTGCTGTAGGCGCACCAAGGAGCAGACTGATCGACGGCGTCCCAATCCCAACTATCAACCGGGTCAATGGGTCTGGCTGTCTACCCGTGATCAGCGTCTTCGGCTGCCTTGCAGGAAACTCAGTCCTAGGTACGTGGGTCCCTTCAAAATTCTCAGACAAATAACTCCTGTTTAATTTAGATTGGCTTTACCTGCAAATTACCGTATCTCACCCACATTCCATGTGTCTTTGCTTAAACCCGCTGGTGGTGCGAGTGGAGTGGAGGACCAGGAGGAGGCGGGTGACCACAGAGCCCCCCCGAAAATCATGGACGGCGAGGAGGTCTACAGAGTCCAGGAGATTCTGGACTCCCGTCGCCGGGGCAGAGTACTTCAGTACTGGTCGATTGGAAAGGGTACGGCCCGGAGGAGCGGTCCTGGGTCAATGCTGAGGACATCTTAGACCCTTCTCTTACCACCGACTTCCACAGGGCCCATCCGGATAAACCGGCCCCAAGACCCCGTGGTAGACCCCGCCGTCGTCTGCCCCCTCGCGTCAGGAGCCGCTCGCAGGAGGGGGGCTCTGTCACGAATCAAGCCTCTGTGGCTCCCTCCGAGCACCATCAGAGGGATCTCTCACCCGAATACTAACCAGTTCATCTGGACTCCCTTTCCCACAAAACCCCGTGCCTGGGACTGATCACCCGTACATGTGTCAGTCATTAGCTGGGCTACTTAAACTGAGCTCGCTCACGCATCAGTGCGAAGTCTTGTTCTTCCCAGCCGACAATTCCAAGCGTTATTCCTATTTTGATTACCTGTTGCCTACCTGATCTGTTTACCCAGTCTGACTGTCTGCCGCCTGCCCTTGACCCCGCCTGCCTTGAGTTTATTCTATCACCTGTCTGCCGCCTGCCTCGACCCTAGCCTTCTCTCCGTTTATGATTCAGCCATTCTTCGATATCCCTGACGCTGTTACCAGATCTGTGCCTGTCTGACTTGTTGTACCTCTAATAAAGCTGCTTATGGATCCCAATGCCACTGACTCTGTGTTACAGGTGACAAACAACAAAACGCTTATGTATGCTGGGTAACAACACCATAGTACACAACTCCCATCATGCTCTGCAATATGAATATTTATTGTCACCACTTTCATTTCCAAAGGCTTGACCTGACTCTGATTGTCATTTAAGCACATCGTATCACATGTTTAATCTTTTTTTGGGGTTGTTCTGTAGTTAATTTCAGTCAATAACCAAAGTGAGAAAGCGTCTGTATCGTTTATGTAAATAGCTTATAAACAGAAAATGCAATTTAATTCATCAGTCTTCTGTTTCAGCAATGTTCAGGTGTTTGTAGTAAAACATTTTGGCAGCAAATGTTGTAGATGTTCTAAAAGGGCCAATAGACCAACTACAGCAAACATCAACCTTCATGATGGTGGCATCATTTTTTGACCAATAAAACATCAACATCTGAACCTCTGTTAATTCTCAATAAGATCTTCTGCAGATGTCTGAAATATGGTCAGACTGGTTTTGCTGTTTGTGGAGTTGTTTAATCATCCTCTGCTGGGATTTTGAGAGATTTAGGCCCGGTTTCACAGACAGGGTTTAGACTAAGCCAGGATTAGGCCATAGTTTAATAAGGACATTTACGTATTTCAGTTTATTTCAGTTGATTTAATCAGTGGCTGAAGTCAGTTGTAGTTCTTGTGTTTATCTTTTCTTCAGTGATTCTGCTTGTTAATAGCAGGTGTTCATCACTAATGCTCAATCAGCACTTAATTCATCACTTAATTATCTCACTAACTTTCACTCTGCTTCAGTGTTACTTTAACTCCATTTGGAGTGGGACAAAATACACTCTGAGCTGTGCTGATTTAACAATGGGGATTTTACTGTGTATCTAAACTTGTATACTGTTATTTGTTAAATGTGTCAATTGTATTCTGCACTGTCTGGAGCACGCTCCCAAGCTTTTCATTCGCCACGGCACATGTGCTGTTGGTGATGTGACAATAAAAGTGATTTGATTTGATTGTGTTATTACATTGAGGAAAGTATTGGATGGGCATCTACATTTTAAATACAATTAGTTTAACTAATTTGCAGAAGAGCCATGAATGACATGACACAATTGTAAAGAATTACATAAACGTAACCACAACAAATCATTGAACAGAACATACAGGGAAAACATTAGAGACTCACTTTGAATCGAGATCAGAATCTTACATTTCACTGTGGATTATATTCTGTATAATTGAGTATGTGATGAATAAAAAACCTTGAAACCTTGAGAAAGATCAAAGGAGGAGGAGGAGCCATTGTGACTGACATCACCTGCAACAAAGCTTTTCCAATGTTCCAATATGAGACTGTGAGATTATTGGGAATTTTTTTAGAAAAATACTATTTCAGTCTCTCTATCTCAAAAGGTCTACTTATTTGTGAAATGTACTGGCAATTTCTGAGTGAAAAATGTTTCAAGGGAAATCCTATATTGTTTTGTTCAGTGTAGAAGCACTAAAATATATTTTTCTTCATAAACAAAAAAAACAAACAAAAACTTTATAAGAATTGGTCATACCAATAGTGCAGGGAAATCTCATCAGATGAAACCAAATGACGCAGAAATAAGGATGGTTTACCAGCCTCATTTATAACCAGAAAGGTGTCGTTTTGTCTCCGTGTCCTGAATTTATTTTCTAACCTGAAAAAATACAACAGGCAAAATACAACTGTGGCTTTTTTGTTGGTGTTTCTTCTTTCACATACCCATGTCTGGAAACTGGAAGATCTTCAGTGTGTCGAAACACATCTACAAAGGTTTTGTGGCTTTTCTTTGCTATGATTTGCATGTATAGGAGGATTTATTCTTACACAATTAAAATCTGTATCAATCATGCTACCTTAATGTTTTTTTTTGTGTGTGTGCGTGTAACCAATTTATCTAGGTTAATTCAGTGATGTAATTTTTTTTTTTACTTGAATAAAATCAATTATAGTATATGTTATGACATAAAACTATTTTAGGTTACCATTTATTCAGTGCATGCATGTGTCCTTATCGGAGTAGAAACAGGATAGACAATCAGAGATTTCACTTCCTTGACAACCATCAGAAGCTATAGTGATACATACAGTGGTGTGAAAAAGTGTTGGCCCTCTTCCTGATTTTGTATTTTTTTGCAAGTTTGTTTGTCACACTTTAATGTTTCAGAGCATCAAACTAATTGAGATATTAATCAAAGATAGCACAAGTAAACACAACATGTAGTTTCTAAATGAAGGGAAAACAAAACCCAAACCCACATGGCTCTGTGTAAATGTTTTTTGCCCCCCCTGTTAAAACATAACTGTGGTTTATCACACCTGAGTTCAGTTTCTCTAGCCACACCCAGGCCTGATTACTGCCACACCTGTTCACAATCAAGAAATCACTTAAATAGGACCTGTCTGACAAAGTGAAGTAGACCAAAAGATCCTCAAAAGCTACACATCATATTGAGATACAAAGAAATTCAGGAATAAATTAGAAAGCGACCTGACTTGATTTACATTTCACTTCTGATTATACCCTGTATAATTTAGTATGTGACAAATAAAGAAACCTTGAACCTTGAGAAAAAGTAATTGAGATCTTTCAGTCTGGAAAAGGTTATAAAGTCATTTCTAAAGCTTTGGGACTCCAGCGAACCACAGTGAGAGCCATTATCCACAAATGGCG
Organism: Gymnocypris eckloni scoliostomus; assembly: GCA_027564155.1. Classification (NCBI taxonomy): domain Eukaryota; kingdom Metazoa; phylum Chordata; class Actinopteri; order Cypriniformes; family Cyprinidae; genus Gymnocypris; species Gymnocypris eckloni. Next base: position 37,845,606 of record CM050416.1, read on the forward strand.
AAAACATGGAACAGTGGTGAACCTTCCCAGGAGTGGCCGGCCAACCAAAATTACCCAAAGCGCAGAGACGACTCATACAAGAGTTCACAAAAGACCCCACAACAACATCTAAACAACTGCAGGCCTCACTTGCCACAGTTTAGGTCAGTGTTCATGACTCCACCATAAGAAAGAGACTGGGCAAAAATGGCCTGCATGGCAGAGTTCCAAGACGAAAACAGCTGCTGAGCAAAAAGAACATAAAGGCTCGTCTCAGTTTTGCCAGAAAAACATCTTGATGATCCCCAAGATTTTTGGGAAAAAACTCTGTGGACTGACAAGATAAAAGTTGAACTTTTTGGAAGGTGTGTGTGTCCCATTACATCTGGCGTAAAAGTAACACAGCATTTCAGAAAAAAAACATACCAACAGTAAAATGTGGTGGTGGTAGTGTGATGGTCTGGGGCTGTATTGCTGCTTCAGGACCTGGAAGATTTGCTGTGATAAATGGAACCATGAATTCTGCTGTCTTTCAAAAAATACTGAAGGACAATGTCGGCCATCTGTTCGTGACTTCAAGCTGAAGCGAACTTGGGTTCTGCAGCAGGACAATGATCCAAAACACACCAGAAAATCCACCTCTGAATGGCTGAAGAAAAACAAAATGAAGAAGACGACTTTGGAGTGGCCTAGTCAAAGTCCTGACTTAAATCCTATTGAGATGCTGTGGCATGACCTTAAAAAGCCGGTTCATGCTCGAAAACTCTTCAATGTGGCTGAATTATAACAATTCTGCCAACATGAGTGGGCCAAAATTCCTCCACAGCACAGTAACAGACTCATTACAAGTGTGAGGGACCGAGAAGTCAGGAACAAGGAACACAAGCTTTTCGCTAGAAAGCAGGTCTTTATTTGAACCCACGAAAAACAAATAAACTCATAAATCATACAAAAGATAGAACAACAAACACAATTAAATCAAGTCATTCAGACAGAAAACAGAGAATTAAAACTGAACTTACAAACGAACAAAGCAACAGCTTATAAAGGGAAAGATGGGCCCATTACAAATCAAGAGGTAAAGCAACAAACTTTACATTCAACATATAACGTTTCATGAATCATCATCAAATCAAACAGAGAAATACATTAAATCAAGATAAATACAATCTAAGTGTAATTATATATCATAAATGTACAACTAAATAAATAAATTGATAAAGAAATCAACTTTTCCTCCTTTCCCGGGCAACCTGAGTGAATGGTATGTCCGGGCAGAAACACTAATGCTTAAATGCTAATGCCCAGACTCTAAATTTCATCACGCCAGGATGCAGCTGCAGCGGACCACGTCTGAAGATCACCATACACCACCGGTAAACATAAACTCAAAATAGAAACAAATGTAAATAACCGATACAACAAAACTAATTTGTGTGCACTCCAAATCAGCAACGAAGTATATAAGATGAGTTGTAAATTTAAACCTAACAATAAAGAACTACTGAATATTGTTTGTGGCATGTGATTATTATAAACTGAAAACCAAAATGAATGCAAACAACAAAGAGGGCAATTTAAATAAAGATTAACCTTAAATGAGTAAACATACATCATATAGATGCATGTGTGTGAGAAACGATACCTCCACATTACCACTCTTGTGCGGCCACCACTCGGCCGTCACAGCAAGTTATCACAAACGCTTGATTGCAGTTGTTGCTGTTAAGGGTGGCCCAACCAGTTATTAAGTTTAGGGGGCAAGCACTTTTTCACACAGGGCCATGTGGGTTTGGATTTAGTTTTCCCTTCATAATAAAAAAACTTAATTCAAAAATTGCATGTTGTGTTTACTTGTGTTATCTTTGAATATTATTTAAATGTGTTTTGTTTGTGTGTGTTAAATGTGTTTGATGATCTGAAACATTAAAGTGTGACAAACAAAAAATCAGGAAAGGGGCCAACACTTTTTCACACCACTGTGTGTATATATATATATATATATATATATATATATAGTGCCAAGAAAATACCCCCCTCATCACCAGCCGCCTGAACCGTTGAGACAAGGCAGGATGGATCCATGCTTTAATGTTCTTTACGCCAAATTCTGACCCTATCATCTGAATGAAATCGAGACTCATCAGACCAGGCAACGTTTTTCCAATCTTCTATTGTCCAGTTTTGGTGATCCTGTGTGAATTGTGTCTTCCGTGTCCTGTTCTTATCAAACAGAAATGGCACCCGCTGCTGGAGCCCATCTGATTCAGGGTTTGACGTGTTGTGTGTTCAGAGATGGTATTCTGCATACTTTGGTTGTAACGAGTGGTTATTTGAGTTACTGTTGCCTTTCTATGATCTCTAACCAGTTTGCCCATTTTATAACATCATATAAAAACAATGAGGCAATAATGATTGGCTATAGTTAAAATAGATAGGCTAGCTCAAAATACATAATTTATGTACTTTAGCCTATTAAAAATACCTGCAAAGGGTGCCGATGGCCTACTAATTGCTGTTGTTAGACTCTCAGGATGATCAGATCCTTGTTTATTATTGACCGAACATTTAATACAAGTATCCAATTAATCTTGCAATAGAAATGCTACAGCCTCTTTATAATTTCTTCCAAAAAAAAAAAATATATATATATATATATATATTTCCATAATATTTGAGGGAGGGGGAACAACAATAAAATTCTGCTTAGGGCACCCATTTGCCCAGCATCAGCCCTGTTTATACACCTGAATGACAGAAATGACAGATAAATGTGTCATTTGAATATCAAGCCCCTAAAACACCCCGGTTTATAACCCTTGCCCCTAGAGTTTACGACACAGAGAAATGAAACCTGGCCAAAAAGAAGAAGTAATCTCATGAAAGAGAAATTGATCTTACTCTAAAAACACACTTTAACCTTATGAATGCAAACAATGGCATTCATTTATTTGTATATTAAAAACCAGTAAATATAACGAAACATTTATAAACTTTATAAACACTAGTATATAGATTATTTAGTTATCCTTAATCCACAACAAACCCTTTAAATTAAACGGTATTACAGAACAAGAATGAAAATATGAGTAGCTATACATTTTATATGAAACTATGAAGTAAATCACAAATTGGGCTATAGTGGCCTTCATTATAAACAGAAGCCTACAACGTCAAGCTAAAATGAATTTATTAAAGCGAAACTAAACGGCATTGGGCTCACAAGCCTCTCTCATTCGACATCAAAATATTTCCATTTGTCCCATGCAAAATTTGGTTGCTAAAATATTATCTATGACGTAAACAAGGCTTTGTACTTGTGTTCCAATGTTTACGTAAAATATCACCCTTCACATGCGCAGAAATGTTTATTTGCACGCTGATTTTACAGTGGACCTTGTAAATTGAGCAGTGTAACTTATGTTTGGTTGACTGCATTTTAGTTTGATTAATGGCTGAAATATCAAGTTATTAATGCTGAAATGTTGTGCGCGCGCATGTGAGCACCTTGTGATCACCTCGTGATCACCAAACAGTTAACTTTTAAAATTAAACATATAAAGAAAACAAACAAAATGCATTAAGAGTGTCACATTAAGAGTGTGACCTATACTTGTCACACTATTTTTCTTTTATTTTGTTAATCTGTTAATTAAGAGTTTATTCTTTTTATAATTTGTGTTTTTCTCCATTCACAGAAACCCTGCAGGTGTGTGATACGACGATGTGTGATTCCCCATGGTCTGTTGTTTATGCTGATATTTGCACATATAATGCTAAAGACCTGAACAAAAATAGCTTTGTTTGTCGGTTTAGGAAAATAATCTAAATGAACAAAATGCTGTCATTATACAATTCTCCGGTATTCTCTATGTTGCACACAAGTTCAAGCTAACTCAAAAACGTGCGTACACGAGCTCAGACCTGACGTGAGATTTGATCACAGCCACCGCTCACGTCTATATTGATAAATTCCAATTTTCGGTCGTACGTCATTGCGTAAATGAGGCCCAATGTGTTTGATGTGCAGTTGATTTTATCACATTCTCAATCATCAGTTATATGATAATTTAATTTGGTCATTCATCTCGTCACCTTCAACACTATTTTAGTGTTTCTTTTAACATTGTATGCAGTGTTCACTGATGACTTTGCTGTGTATGTTGTACATTTCATCATTTATCCAAACAGAATTATGTACCTGTAAATGTCTGTTCCTGTATTTAATGTCTGTGGCTAAGTAAAGCATCAGTGGCTCAGTGGGAAATGCTGTCTTTTCTCTGGTTTGAGACCCAGCCGAGACAGAAAGTCTTTCCCTCACAATCTAAATAAGTGTGAAATACAGATGCTTAATTGTCTAAAGGTGTAGCTGTGTGTTTTACTGCCTATTGATGGATCCGTGGCTGAATGTTGTTTTTTTGTGTGTGTTTTTTTAATGGCTCAGTTTTGGGGTTTCTGGTTAAAGACTGGTCTCTATGTGGTTTACTGAAGGCTGAGATTGGGTAGCACTATTGAAACTTGTTCTGTCTCAGTTCAGGGCTGGTTAAAAGGTACTATTCGGCTGAGATTTGGCCCAGTTATGGCTCATGTGTGGCTCATGTCTGTATTCCAGGTCTGGGTCATACAAGGGCTGTAATTCTTTGATGCCTGCGGGCCAACTGTAACTGCGTGTTTGGCCCCGAGCTGGGCCAGATGACAATTGTTATGTGCGGATAAACTTGGATAGAGTACACAGGTCATTATGGGCTTTGTATCATTTCCATCAAAGGCTTTGTCAAATTATTCATATTGACAGGTTTTTGTCAAAGGTTTCTTTAGACTCCGGTGACAAAAATAGATTAAAATAACATAGTTATTATAGTTCCAAAAAATTTCTCTTCTTTTGCTAACATTTTGTCAGGAAGGTATCTAGATTTTGGGATTTCAACAACAGAAAATGCTCTTTGCAAAAACATGGACTAATCCAGATCTTTGGTAAATTACAATATGGAGATCAGTTGTCCCAGGAACAGTAATTTCACCAAACTGATCTGTTGATCATTTGACTGTGCTGTAAATCACTGATTGATCCTCCACCATCTGATCAGTAGATCTGTGGAATTAATATATCCAGAGATATTGCATCAATGACCTTTACAGATGCCAATTAATACAACCTCAACCAATGCAGGAACTGCTCAAAAGTGTTCTGATTTAATCTAAATATGTTTTATTATGTTATGAACATGCCATGGTCGAGTTTCTCACCTCCTGGCAGCATCAGTCTGGTATTTCCTAATGTTGTCGTACTGGCTTTCCTTCTCTTCCGGTTGGTTCATCTCTTTGTTTCTGTGATGCAGGACGGTTACATACTGGATCTCTTCGGTGTCTTCAGAATCAGATGATTTTTCTTCAGTCTGATTGTGACTGAAATTGTTGAGAGTAATTAAGGAATACAAGGCATCGTTTTGATTCACTGCATCAGATTCAGACAGAGAGCCACCGTGAGCTGATATGTTGACATAAAGATCATCCTAAAATGAGAGAAAATGACTTGTTACACTTTATTTATGGCAAAGATGATTAATACCTTTGAGTATAACATATGCTTGACGCTTATTTGATTTACCTGTTTTTGTGTGATGAGATTAGGTCTTTGTTTTTTCATTCTGTAATAAAGAACCATATAAAATGCATTTAGAAAATAAGCTTGCTAAACTAATGTTTCCTGACAGACAACATGAACTTACATGAGTAACACAATGATGCAAATGAAGATTAAACCTCCCAATCCACCAGTGACTCCAGCAATTTCATACAGAAATGTCCTTCCTACAACAAGACAAGTGACAAGGCAATGCTTTTATCTTTATACACTATGAGAAAACAAAACCATAATTCATAGTGTACAACTGCATTTCAACACAATCACTTGCATCTTCATAGTCAAAGACTTTGTCACATTTGAGGGGTTTGTTATTGCTGCTTCCATGTACATCTGTGTGTATTTTACAAACTCTACATGTATTTTAGATATCACATACAAATTTGAATTAGAAACACACTTGATCTAGAAAGCATCTGCTGTGTACAAACATCTGACAGACACCATTAAAATGTCAGTTTTACATAAATTCTAAATCATAAGCATTTTACATATATTAAATAAATGTCTATTTGAAATCTGATAGAAAACGTCCTATAGATATATTGCAAAGGATCAAACACTCTAAAAACTACATCTTGCAGATGTAAAGGCAGACGTTAAATAGACATCTCTCATGATCTACATGTGCTTTCGTATATTTAAATGCCTGACACCTAAAATAAACATCATGCGGTTGAAAGCATAGTTGTGATTATATGACAAGTGCAGAGCCAGTCAAAGCATGAAAGCACAGTTTGAATTTGGCAGTTATGTGATGTCACTGAGCTTCTAAATCCCAAATGTGGGACCATACTCCAAGGGGCACAGAAATACAAATCCCCCATGTGGGACCGTATCACTCAAAAGGTTAATAAAGTGTGTAAATTAAAGCAGTCTAAATGCATTATAATTATTTAATTAATCCAGAAACCTATCGATTGCCTCTCTCGTTGCCCTGTTTACTCTGAAACTGAAACCTGATTTGATTAGGTTTGTGTTGCTATACAAATCAATGGTGCATTCGTCCACCAAAATGGGAGGAGCAGATGACTATGTGAGCTGGTTCAGAGCACCATCTCATTAGAATATTTTCCTTCAGTGACAAGACCATCTCTTCCCTGACTTTATTTGTGAGCTATCCAGTGAGCTATCCGTGAGCTACATGTGGAGGATCTCTGCCTTGAATGGGTAGCCCCGGAAGAGCCTGCCCATGGCCTGCTTGATAAATGGCTCCTGAAGGGGAATCGTCAGCCATCCTCACAGCACTATTTCTGTCCGCGGTCCACGACGAGCTCACCAAGACGTGGTCAGCACTCTACTCGGCTCGTGTTAACCCTTCCATTTCAGCCACTCTCACCACTGTTGACGGCGTTAAATAAAAAGGGTACAGCTAGTTCCCTTCCGAAGGGAACTCAACACTGCGTCCTCTAGGGGGCGCTATGGGAATGCCTCCAGCGTGACCGGTTACCTGAAGCATGATTACAAACACCCAATGCACTTGACATTGGCAGGTGGATGCCTATGACGCAAGCTAATGAGCGTCTGCGGGTATAAAAGGGCGCCTGTGGCATACATCATCCTCTTTTTTCCTTCAGGGGACCTTGTTTCTGAAGTGTGAGTAGATATTCATAGTAAGATCGTAAACCATATTCAGCCCGCATCCATCGGTATAAGCATGTTAATTATGCTGACATCAAAGGGAGGCGCGAGCGCGGATATGTGTCTCTGCCCCCTAGGGGCGCTTGCGAGCTAAAAAAAACAAAAAGGTTTATTTTTAACCTGGATCGAGTTTTGTTAGTCTTCCTCTTGTTAGAGAGTCATCCTGCTGAGGCCTCCACTCTTAAGAGCCCCCCAACTAGGATTGAGTTTTGTTAGTCTTCCTCTTGTTAGAGAGTCATCCTGCTGAGGCCTCCACTCTTCAGAGCTCCCTCTGGCAGTAATAGGAGAATGTAGGCTCTTTTGAGCATCACTAACTGCCTGTGGCGTTGAGTGTAGCCAGGTCTCCTCTCAATTAGAGAGTCGTTATGCTGAGACCTCCACTCTTAAGAGTTCCCCTACCTGGATCGAGTGTTAGGCTTACTCTCGTTCAAGAGAGTCATTTTACTGAAGCCTCTGCTCTCCAGAGCTCCGCTTAGGCAGCACCATTAGTATGTAGTCTCTATTGTGATCCTCTCTAGCTGTCTTTAGCGCTGAGTGTAGTCAGGTCTCCTCTCGCTTTAGAGAGTCGGTATGCTGAGACCTCCACTCTTAAGAGCCCCTCAACTAGGGTTGAGTGTTGTAAGTCTTCCTCTCGTCAGAGAGTCACTCTGCTGAAGCCTCCACTCTCTAGAGCTCCGCTTAGGCAGTACTATGCACAGGCTCTTTTTTGAGCCTCACTAACTGCCTCTGGCATTGAGTGTAGCCAGGTCTCCTCTCACTTAGAGAGTCATTATGCTGAGACATCCACTCTGAGAGTTCCCCTACCTGGATCGAGTGTTAGGCTTCCTCTCATTTAAGAGAGTCATTCTACTGAAGCCTCTGCTCTCCAGAGCTCCACTTAGGCAGCACCTTAGTACGTAGTCTCTATTGTGAGCCTCGCTAGCTGTCTTTAGCGCTGAGTGTAGTCAGGTCTCCTCTCGCTTTAGAGAGTCGTTATGCTGAGACCTCCACTCTTAAGAGCCCCCCAACTAGGATTGAGTTTTGTTAGTCTTCCTCTTGTTAGAGAGTCATCCTGCTGAGGCCTCCACTCTTAAGAGCCCCCCAACTAGGATTGAGTTTTGTTAGTCTTCCTCTTGTTAGAGAGTCATCCTGCTGAGGCCTCCACTCTTCAGAGCTCCCTCTGGCAGTAATAGGAGAATGTAGGCTCTTTTGAGCATCACTAACTGCCTGTGGCGTTGAGTGTAGCCAGGTCTCCTCTCAATTAGAGAGTCGTTATGCTGAGACCTCCACTCTTAAGAGTTCCCCTACCTGGATCGAGTGTTAGGCTAACTCTCGTTCAAGAGAGTCATTTTACTGAAGCCTCTGCTCTCCAGAGCTCCGCTTAGGCAGCACCATTAGTATGTAGTCTCTATTGTGATCCTCTCTAGCTGTCTTTAGCGCTGAGTGTAATCAGGTCTCCTCTCGCTTTAGAGAGTCGGTATGCTGAGACCTCCACTCTTATGAGCCCCTCAACTAGGGTTGAGTGTTGTAAGGCTTCCTCTCGTCAGAGAGTCACTCTGCTGAAGCCTCCACTCTATAGAGCTCCGCTTAGGCAGCACTATGCACAGGCTCTTTCTTGAGCCTCAACTAACTGCCTCTGGCGCTGAGTGTAGCCAGGTCTCCTCTCAATTAGAGAGTCGTTATGCTGAGACCTCCACTCTTAAGAGTTCCCCTACCTAGATCGAGTGTTGCTAGGTGTTCTCTCGTTTAGAGAGTCATTCTGCCTAAGCCTCCACTCTCCAGAGCTCCGCTTAGGCAGTACTACGTGCATGCTCTGTCCTGAGCCTCACTAGCTGTTCATAGCGTCGAGTGTAGAAGTCTCCTCTTAGTCGCTTTCTTAGACTTCCACTCCAAGAGCCATACTTTCGTGAGCTAGTCTATGATGGCGAGCTTTGAGCTGGCCTAAAGAGGGTTTTTTGACCCTAGGTCTGCTGGCAGGGATGGTGTTCCTCGAGTCTGTGACTTAGGAATCCAGCTTTTGGACACTCTTTCCCTCAGCATGGCGGCGTTGGCATAGCATTCCCATAGCGCCCCCTAGAGGATGCAGTGTTGAGTTCCCTTCGGAAGGGAACGTCTCAGGTTACGTATGTAACCATAGTTCCCTGAGAATAGGGAATGAGACACTGCGTCTCTTGGCCATGCTTCGGGCATTCCTGTCGGCGTCCCCTTTGAAAAAAGAGGATGATGTATGCCACAGGCGCCCTTTTATACCCACAGACGCTCATTAGCTTGCGTCATAGGCGTCCACCTGCCAATGTCAAGTGCATTGGGTGTTTGTAATCATGCTTCAGGTAACCGGTCACGCTGGAGGCGTTCCCATAGTGCCCCCTAGAGGACGCAGTGTCTCATTCCCTATTCTAAGGGAACTATGGTTACATACGTAACCTGAGACGTTTTCGTTGTTTTCGCATAATTACATTGTCATTATGTGGTATTGTTTGTCATTATGTGGTATTGTTCATAGAATTTGGAGGAAAATAAGTAATTGTATAAATTTTTGGAATAAGGCTGTAACATAACACGTAGTGGAAAAAGTGAAGCACTGTGAAAACCTTCCGGATGCTCTGAGAGTAAATATTGTGAGGTTAGAGAAATGTACCACGTCTAATTGAAGAGAACATGATGTTAACTGAGAAGCTTTTGTTTACTGACAGAAAGAGAGAAACTCATTCTGCTATTCATATGTTTAAAAAAACGCCAAATGTGTTGAAGTCATGTGTTATTTTGTTCTTAAAAAACTTAAAAAATGGTTTTTAACAGTACAGTGATACATGTGAAGAAATCGCATGTATTAATGGATAATTTCAATCTCATGTAATGATCCCTATGATGGTTAAATATGCTTGTATTATTTCTAATGATTAAACAATAGTTAAAAAATACATGGTTTGAAGTACTGATAACTGATGTCCATCCGTCTTCCTTGCGGCTTATATGGGATGCAGGGGTTTTGGATGATTACTGATGTACAACAGGGTAAACGATATCGGAGATATAGGTCAAAGCATGCACATGTGTCGTGATACTCCCCAAAAATGGCGCCAGGGTGACGCATAGGAGAATGATTGTTGAATAAAGTTATTTTTGTTTTCTTTGCGCACAAAAATTATTCTCAAACCTTCATAAAATTGCTGTTGAACCACTGATGTCACATGGATTATTTTTACAATGTCTTTACTAAAATGTTTTGCTTTGATCGTGGTAGTACCCTTGCTGTCTATGAAGGGTCAGAAAGTTCTCAGATTTCAACAAAAAATATTTTTGTTCTGAAGAAAACAGGTCTTACGTGTATGGAACGACATGAGGGTGAGTAATTAATGACAGAATTTTCATTTTTGGGTGAACTTTCACTCACCCCCACACACACACACACACACACACACACACACACACATTTTCTTATTTTCCTAGCTCATCAGTAGCAGAAATACTTGTCGAGTTACAGAATTACTCAGTGATACACACCATGTACTATGACAGTAACAGCGTCTGATCTCTGAGATCCATGTTGATTGTGAGCTGCACAGTAGAATTGTCCACTCTGTAGTGCACTGAAACTCTGTCCAGATCCAACAGCTGAGCTTTGATTCACCTTAAACCAGCTGATTTCTGCAGGTGGGTTTGAATCACTGCTGCAGATCAGAGTCACTGAATCTCCCTCCACTATTTCACCAGATCCAGTTACAGACACTGAGACGCTCTTGGGAGGGTCTAATAACATAAACCAATTTAAGACCTCTGACATTTTTTAAAAGTTACTAATGTGAGGTAAAATATAATTGTATGTTTTATACTCACACATGATATTTAAAGTCACAGTATCAGAGTATTTCTCTCCATGTTCATTTCTGGACTTGCACTTGTATTCTCCACTGTGATTAGATCTGATCTTTGAGATGCTGTAGATTCTTCCAGATCCTACAAATGCTCCTCCTTTAAACCAGCTGATTTCTGCAGGTGGGTTTGAATCACTGTTGCAGCTCAGAGTCATTGAATCTCCCTCCACTATTTCACCAGATCCATTTACAGACACTGAGACGCTCCTGGGAGTGTCTAATAACATACACCAATTTAAGACCTCTGAAATATTTTAAAAGTTACTAATGTGAGGAAAAATATCATTTTATATTTTATACTCACACATGATATTTAAAGTCACAGCATCAGAGTATTTCTCTCCATGTTCATTTCTGGACTTGCACTTGTATTCTCCACTGTGATTAGATCTGATGTTTGAGATGCTGTAAATTTTTCCAGATCCTACAAACGCTCTTCCTTTAATCCAGCTGATTTCTGCAGGTGGGTTTGAATCACTGCTGCAGCTCAGAGTCACTGAATCTCCCTCCACTATTTCACCAGATCCATTTATAGACACCGAGACGCTCCTGGGAGTGTCTAATAACATACACCAATTTAAGACCTCTGACATATTTTAAAAGTTACTAATGTGAGGAAAAGTATCATTTTATATTTTATACTCACACATGACGTTTAAAGTCACAGCATCAGAGTATTTCTCTCCATGTTCATTTCTGGACTTGCACTTGTATTCTCCACTGTGATTAGATCTGATCTTTGAGATGTTGTAGATTCTTCCAGATCCTACAATCATTCCTCCTTTAAACCAGCTGATTTCTGCAGGTGGGTTTGAATCACTGCTGCAGCTCAGAGTCACTGAATCTCCCTCCATTATTTCACCAGATGGACTCACTGCTATAAAAGCCTCCTTTGGAGGGTCTTGAGATCCAGATATAGAATGAAAATAAAATGAATTATATATATTTTTTGCATTTCTTACCAAATTTGTTGTTACGCAGTCTTAATACTTTGTTGAGTGATATTTTAATACATTTATTCATGTGGTAACAAAATATGATTGAATCTGTACTCACACGTGACATTGAGATGAACAGCAGGAGAGGTGTAAGTGTGTCCATGTACAGCACAGCTATATCTGCCTGCATCCTCTCTTCTGACTGACTGCAGCAGGAGTTGATTGTTTCCGTCTCTTCTCTCAGTTAATGTCTGTGAGTTTCTGTACCAGATGAATGTTTCTCTGTCAGTCAGAGCGCAGATGCTTTTACATGTCAGACTGACTGAATCTCCCTCTTTCACTCTCTCAGGAGACTCCACCTGAAGATCTGAACACAACACACACATTATATCTAGTGCTGCTGTCATACACTGATTATTATTCAACATAATGCACAGAAGAAGAGAGAAACCTCATGAAAGTCACCTGTGACATTAAGAGTTACTCCTGGAGTTCCAATCCATTTCTTATCAGGTTCATCAGTAGTGAATCTGAAATAGTACTCGTTTTCATCTTTTTGTGTCACATGACTCAGTCTGACCGCACAGTTCTGCTGTTTATCTCCAAGATACTGAAGCCTCTGACTGTATTCAGGATTCTCAGACAGATCTGGAGGGTCTACACCCTTTACAAGTGTTTTGGTCCAGAACACTTTCTTGATCTGATATCCAGTAGGGTATGTATAAGTGCAGTTCATTATCACTGATGAGTGCTTTAGTGCACAGATGTGTGAATGACTGTAACTTACACCCCAACCATTTTTACTGAAAACATCTGAAATTATACTTTTTTTATTATTCAAATTAACCGCATTTGTAATGCTGGAGGATGTTGAAAAGCAGAACTAGTTCTGACTCACCATGAATCATAAGCAGAAAGATCAAAGGTAGAGGAGGAGCTATTCTGACTGACACCATCATAGCAACACCTGCAACACAATCATTGTACCGTGTCTTATTTTAGCTTCAAGAACAAGATCAGGCCATTGTGAAATTATTTTTGATCAAAATAAAACTAGAAGGGCTCTAAAAATACATTAAATTTGAACAATTTCTTTATATATACATTTTTTTACATTTACAATTAATGATTTGGCAAACACTTTTATCCAAAGCAACTTTCAAATGAGGTCAATAGAAGCAATCAAAGCAGCAATACATGTTAAAACAAGTCAGAACACGTCAGGGAATTCTGAGGGAACCAACGACAGTCATGAGATATTGGCCTGCTAAATATCTGTACCTATCGATGCTTCAAAATCCTGCTGTGTGAAATTAGTTCTGACAGAAAAATACACCGGAGATGACCTACAGCCAATGAGAGAGCAAGACACAGGGCAGCAGAACATTCTAGTAGGAGTTATATGAAATTCACTTTGCAGATCTGACAGAGATTTCAGCGATTCGTCCTATTGTAAAGTCATGCAGTGTGTAACCTCCTGTCATCGATCCATCGTGCAATGTGAACACATCAGCAACTGAATGCTATCCCAGATAGTCATGCAGTGTGAACACAACGGTGATCCGACGACTTTGAAAATAGTGCAGTGTGAACTCGGCATTAGAGGGTCAAGTTATTATTATTATTATTATTTTAAATAATAATTAATAAAACAAGTAGATAGCATATAAACATAATAGAGAGTTATAGTGCTAGAGGATCAAGTGTAGTTGGATGAGATGTGTCTTTTCTTGAAGGTGCTGCTCAAATCGGATTGGGCAGATCAAAACTCTAGACCTGAAATTTTATGCATGCAACAACTGAACATTTGCATTTTTCAAACATGCATTATGAACACGTACAGACAACAATGACCTTTCTTATTTTTCTTTTTAAATGTAAATGTATAAACTACAAACAGATAAATGATCTTACCGTTCTTCGGGGATGAAGTGATACAGTGAGAACAGAAGTTTAAAATCATAAGATGATTTCTCTTAAAGATAAATGCTATATTTTCCTCTTTTCAGGTGCATTTTACCCTCCATTTCTGCCTCCAAACCAGCTTAGATTAAATCCATTTGAAGAGTTTTTTTTGTATTATAAGAATACCTCATCATAAAAAGAAGCAGCATCCACCCAGTGCATGAGAACTAGTGAAACTAGTGAAACAAAAAGAGGAATTGAAAAGAGCCTTATATTTGCATGTCCTTACATAAGTAATTTAGTACTTTTTAAAATATTTACAAATTAAAAAAAATACATTAAAACAGTTGTATGCTAATAATTTTAAACAAATACAAACCCGATTCCAAAAAAGTTGGGACACTGTACAAATTGTGAATAAAACCAAAACCAAACCCAAATAGCCAAAGTGCTTTAAAATCATGGGGTGGTAGTCTCTCCTGAATCACCAACAGTGTTTCTCTTTTCTACTGTGATGTTGATTGTTAACATCAGGTGTTCACCACTAATGCTCAATAATCGTTTAATTAGTCACTGAATTCTCATCACTTTAACTCTTTGAGGACTTGGGATATGACTTGAAGACTTGCTTGTGACTTGAAAGTCCTACCTCTGGAAAATACAGACGAGCGAGACCGCACACTTCAAGTGTAACATCAGACAAAGCACACATCTCTCACAGTGCATCCTGTGCAATGAAGCCCGTGCATGTCCTTGTAATTCGCTTCAATCTTTCTGAACTTTATGAAGATAATTTTATGCTAGGTTCCACTTGAGCGTGTGAGGAATTGGAAGCAAGCAGCATACGGGTGTTTCTAAAGCAAACTCAGCGTCATCACACATCTGGTTAAAAACTAAGCTCAGAATCGATTCTGAAATTCTCAGAATAGATCCAGAATCATTGGAGAGAGAATCGGGATGCGTTCATGGATCTATTTTTTTCTTCCATCACTATTTCACAGGCAGTGGAGCTTTTCATTTATCTGACAGTATTGTCCACAAATACTGAGTTCTTTCACAGCAAACACATGCAATTGTGTGATCTTTTTATTTCTTGAAGTTCATTTAGTGAGTTTCAATGGAGCTTTTAAGATCATAAAATGCATTTTTTTCACTAAGTTTCTCTTCCTCTTCTGTGTGTTTATAAGAGGCCTTTGAACTGCATTAAGCCTTTCTGTAAATCATGAACTGACAGACTCTGTATTATTTATGATACAGACACTCTCTGTTCCTTGTTCGTTGTTCCTCAAAGCTTCAAGAGAGCCACATAAGTACCATTTTTAATTATTTCTTGATTAAACGAATGATGGTCTGATTGAGTTATAATGTGAATCAGGCATGCCTCCCCACCAGTCCAGTGCTGTAAACACATTCTCTCATCAAATTAAGAAATGTCTGTAATAACTAGAGAAGTACAAACAAGGTTCACCAGCAGTTGGTGCAAGACGCAGGATAATTAAAAACAGCAATTCACAAAATGTGCAACATGACATGACAGGTTTGACATGCTTGCAAACTACTGAACTATAAAAATAAATAAATAACTCCAATAATTAGATTTGTATTAATTACATTATTATTATTATTATTATTATTATTATTTGTACACAAATATAATAAATACCACAGCAATAATCTGTTCTGATATTTTTATTTAACAATTATTAATTTATTATTTATCACCCTGCCACATCACCCTATATCCAAGACCGGTCACCCACTGAAGCTAAGCA
This sequence comes from Gymnocypris eckloni scoliostomus, assembly GCA_027564155.1. NCBI lineage: Eukaryota > Metazoa > Chordata > Actinopteri > Cypriniformes > Cyprinidae > Gymnocypris > Gymnocypris eckloni. The sequence continues at coordinate 37,861,339 of CM050416.1, forward strand.
GGGTTGAGCTGGTCAGTACCTGGATGGGAGACTCCTGGGAAAACTAGGTTACTGTTGGAAGAGGTGTTAGTGAGACCAGCAGGAGGTGCTCACCATGTGGTCTGTGTGGGACCTAACGCTCCAGTATAGTGACGGGGACACTATACTGTTAAAAATATATTCACTATATGACAGTTTACTGGCGTTAAACTGAGGTCCTGACTCTATGTGGTCTTCACAAATCCCAGGATGTCCTACGAAGAGTAAGAGTAGGGGTGTAACCCTGGCATCCTGTCCAAATTCGCCCACTGGCCTCTGATCATCATGGCCTCCTAACAATCCCATATCTGCTGATTGGCTTCATCACTCTGTACAAAAAACTGTAAAGCAAAAGGAGCCCCTACCAAGTATTGAGTACATATACAGTAAATGAACATAGTTTTCAGAAGGCCAACAATTCACTAAAAATGGTTGTTTTCTTTTTGGTCTTATGAAGTATTCTAATTTGTTGAGGGTTTTTGTTAAATGTGAGCCAAAATCATCACAATTAAAAGAACCAAAGACTTAAACTGCTTCAGTCTGTGTGCATTTAATTGATTTAATACACAAGTTTCACAATTTGAGTTGAATTACTGAAATAAATGTACATTTATGCATTTTACATTATGCATAAATTAACTTTTCCACAACATTCTAATTTATTGAGATGCACCTGTAGTGTTACTGACAATACATACAGCAACTACAATGTCTATATTTTCACACAAGTAGGGGCTGGGTTGGGTCAGTATAGACAAAAACTACAAGCTACAGGCAAGGCAGGTGGCAGCATAAACCCTCATTCCCTCATCACAATATATAGTATGTAAAGTAAAGTGACACATACCTGCACACAATCATGGCACAGATCCTTGACCCTGACACTGTTCCTCTCAAATGACACCCTGTACAGCTGCTTCATTCTGAAGTTATGTTTCTGTAGGATGTGACTTAGTGTAGAAATGCTGACCCTGTTGATATTGTTGAATAATACATTTCTATTTGCAATTATGCGTTGCTGCAACTCACGCAGTAGAATTACAATATTTTCTCGCACCATTTCAATGATGGCAAGCTCTTGCTGTTGAGTGAAGAGCTGTTCCCTTCCACCTTGAGGAGGTCTTCCAACCATTCTGAAGAAAATGCCACCACAGGATGTCATTGGTTAGGTTATGTTTCACATACTGTACTTTCAAACTGTACACAGTACTGTAACATCACAATGGTATTCCTTTACATATACTTCACAGCACTACCCATTTTTGTATAGTACAGTTAGTATGATACAACATCATGTGACACATACAGTAGGTACAGTCGGAAGTAGAAACTTGGAGTAGAAACTTGAAGATATACCTGTTCTCCAGTCGGAATGTCCTAATTATCGATGCTGACCGATTGGTGTTCTGTTTTCTGTGCAAGTGTTTTCAGGTGTGTATGTAAGTGCCTACAATTGCCAGATGAGTTTTGCATTTTGAACAGTGTTTTCCCAATGATAACAGGTGATTTAGTTTTTGAACAAAGTGTCTAATGTTAGAAAACGGGGGTAGAGTTTCGCACTAAGTGTGTTATAGAATTACAAACAAAGTGCAAAGTTGAAAATGTGTTTAAGCTATGGTTACACTGTGTTTAAGGTATGCTACAAGAAGTTTAGGTATTGAGGCTTTGGTCTAAGCATTCGGTTTTAGTGTGTAAGCAATGGGCAAAAACTGTAAAAAAAAAACAAAAACCTTTACTAAAAGTCTTTGAGAAGTTCTAAATATATTTCCAAATCTATTACTTTAAAAATAGTATATATATATATATATATATATATAGTCTAAAAACTGGATAATTCATTAGCTTTTTTATGGAGCTATACAGTAATCAAGTGGCTAAACCATAGTGGCTAACCAAGTTTTTTTCTTATTTTACTTCAACCAGATGACAATAATCAGACCAGATGACTTTGTAAATTGTATTTTAAAGGCATTGTCTCTATTTTAACACGAAATAATGCCATAGTTGAAAAGTAATTGAAAATACTAGAAAAGAAAATCATGTTTGTATTATTTTCAATTGAAAACAAAAATCATAATTATTGCAAACATATTTATTAGTACCATGTAATTCCATAAAAATGCAATATAAAAAAAGAAACAATATTTTTGAACAAAAATATATTACATTGATTTTAAAGCAAATACAAAAAAAATTAAATTTCATGAGTCTGGTCACTTTTGATCGTGAACAATACAAGTGTGGCTCCAAAATTAACAATAGTAGGGGCTAAGTGATTACACAGTTGTACAATTCATTAATATTTAAATGCTATTTAAACCCATATGATCCACAAATTACTTTAGCCGTATCATGACACTCCTGTCAATCATTCAGGTCTCCGCCCACAAAGTGAATTGCATAAGCTGTAAAACGTTTCTGTGAGTGCAAAACACTACATCTTCTTCTTCTTCTTCTTCTTAACAGAAAAAAAGAAAAATTAAGTCGAAATAATTAGTAATTAAAAATAAAGAAAGTGGAAAAATGAAGAATGAAATATTTAAATAATGAGAACAATAGTCATTAGGAAAAGCTACTAGATAGTGTTTAGTCTCTATGTAGTAGTTGTTCTTACTTACTGGAATATTTTCATACACAGAAGAGTTCAGTTCAGGTTTACAGGTATTAGTGCAGCGTTGAGCAGGCTATATGAATGAAGAGACGAAGTTCGTAAGACATTTGGTATTTTTACACTGACATTGAAGAGCATTTCATTTATTTTTTGGCCAAAGGTGAAGAGAGTTTGGTGTTTAATAGGAACTCCTCAGCTAAAATACTTACAGCTGCATTCGCATACACAGGATTAATCATTTCAACACCACAAGCTTTGTGTTGGCCATCAGGATTCATCTTTGCCATTAAAAAAACAGAAAAACAAACAACAGAAAAACACAAAATACAAATTAAAATAAGTAATGTCTATAAACAACTCAATAGATAAAATCAACTACATTCAGACCTTCAATCATTGAGTGACCAGTTCATTTACCTTATCAGTAAACCACTGATAGCACAAATATTTTTCTCACCTGAGCATTCTGTGCACCATTTCTGTTTTTAACACATCTGCAAAGACCAACACAATTACAGCCAATCAGAACTTGTCTGAAGTTACGATTTTAAACAAATGACACTTGTCTATAGGATGGGCCATTTTGAATGTGATGAAGTCACATGTGATGAAGCATCTACACTGTTCCCTTTCAATACGGTTTACTCACATTGTATTTACCATGCTATGGGGAAACTCTGTTTTCTCCGAATACTGGAGCCTGATTTGTCAAGGTTCGTGTAGCTGCACAAACAAATAGCATTACATCTGGGGCTGACTGCCTATTTAAGGTCGGTACTAAGTGCCATTTCATCGGAATATTTCTCCTTAAGCACAAAGAAGAAGCCTTCCTGTTTGCAATAGAAGAGCCCCAGCAGCGAATTATGGTGCAGACAACTCTCGAAGCTGATAACAACGCTTCTCCCCTGCAGCTATCTGGCCACACCTCTAAAGCCAATTTTGCCTAAGAGAGCATGTTTCTTGTGGCGTTTGCAAAAGTTGCACATGTAGAGCATTCCTGCACACGCTGGATGAGCACTGTGAGTATGTTGCCTATACTTTGCAAGCTCAGACAGAGACTGCACTCACTGAGATGAGGTACTCTCATTGAGAGCACATGAGTCTCACCTTTCTGAGCTCGCTGATCACTTAAAGATAGCAAACCTGCTTCTTGTGTTCTCCTTGTGTATTCTTCCCATCAGGAACCTCGGAGGAAAAAAATATTGGAGTTATGTGGCAGAGAACACGGGTCCTAATGAGCTCACGGACCAGCGTCCCTCATCAAGTGTGAGCAGGTTGGTCCCTTTTTTGGGGTCCAACAGAGGATGTTGCCGATCACACAGTGTCATTGACAGCTTCTAATTTGCAGGATTGAGTGAACTCCATGAAGAACTCCACCCCCCTGCTGTATAGCAAGCCATGTAACAGCACACCCGGTCTGGACACTGAACTCACATGTGTCCTCACCAAGGCTGTTGAGGGGCTCGGCTTGGAGGGGTTTGTTCTGGATGAGCCTGCCCCTTGAAGAATGGTTGCTGCATCCAGGGCATAGACTGTATAAAATGTGGATGTAGTGTCCGTGACGTCACTCATAGGATTTTGAAGAGCATTTTTGAAGCCCAAAGTGGGCAGAGCCATCCGTCACCAATCTAGCAGTGCGCCACCACACGACATTCCAGGATAATCGAAAACGGGCAAAGAGGAGGGATGTGGGTGGAGTAGAGGTGCCTGGTTGCTGAAACCACGCCCACCTAGCTCAACAAGCAGGCAATCCACCTGTCACTCAAGTTGCCACGCCCTTAATTATGTAGAACTTTAAGGCCTAATATACTTTAAATTGAAGAGTTATAACCCCCCCCCCCCCAAACACACAGTTGTCACGAAGGGCAAAATTAGCTATACAGACCACTTTTTGTACCTGGCCATAAACAAACTTTTCATTTTGTACTGTATTGTTGTGCAAGTCAGGCTCTAGTGGCCAGTCGATGAATTGCAGTTTAAGTCATTTAAGCATTAGATTCAAGAGAGAGACCAGAAGGTTGCCGCTTTGTCCAGGGCACCTCAAGCCTCATGGCCTGGGCCTCGCTGATTCCGGGTTAATTGTGCCCTGATGACGCTATTAGATATTGTTCCCCATAACATGGTGAACATAATTTAGTGAACTGTATCGAAAGGAAATGTTACAGTTACTAATGTAACCTTAGTTTCCTTAGATAACAGGTACTAGCATTGCATACCCAGCCATGCTACAAGCTGAAACAAGTCGATTCTGTCACTTATCAATCAAAAGATTATAATGAAATGGCACTCAGCGCCGACTCATATAAGCAGTCAGCCCAAGCCCCCACCCCCACCATCTGCACAGCTACATAAACATGGACAAATCAGGCTTTGTGTTTCCCCACAGCGTAATAAACACAATGCTTCTTCCCATTATCTTATGGAACCAAGGTTATGTTTAGTAACCAGAATTTTTACCGCAGTAATAATGTGAGCTTCAGACATCCTTATTCAAAACCTGAGTAATTAGCTATTAGTGTGGAAAGAGAAAACTCACTGATTTATAACTCATTTACATACACTACATAGTACCACACACATATATCTTACACAATCAGCATTGTGATGATAGCTGCAGCTCCACAAACCACTCCAATGGATATGTATAATATCACCAGAGTTCCTACAACAGAGACAAGAGTGTAAAACACCTGAACAGATTAATTTGTTTCATTTTAGAAAAAAAAGTAAATGAGCTGCTCTACCTTTAACAGTGACAGTAAAAGCGTCTGATCTCTGAGATCGATGTAGATTGTGAGCCTCACAGTAGAAGCGTCCACTCTGTAGTGCACTGAAACTCTGTCCAGATCCAACAGATGAGCTTTGATTCTCCTTAAACCAGCTGAAGTTCAGAGCAGGTGGGTTTGAATCACTGCTGCAGCTCAGAGTCACTGAATCTCCTTCCCAGAACTGAGCAGACTGAATGATGGACACTGAGACATTCATGGGATGATCTAAGACGGACAGAAATCAGGTATATATTTACTCAAACATTTAAAAAAAGTAAATAAAAAATCTGTACTCTACAGCAGTGTTTTGGTGTCAGGTTAAAATGTGAATCTGAGATTATGAGATTAAAGTTGTAATATTTTTTAAAATAAAAATAAAAAAGTCAAAATTATAAGAACAAAGTAACAGCAATACGAGAATAAAGTCAGAATATTTTGAAAATAAAGTTGAAATATTTGTAAATGTATTGTGAATAAAGTAAAAGTTACAAGAATAAAGTTGCAGCGATATGAGAATAAAATCAAAATGTCTTAAGAAATCAACATTTTGAGAATTAAGTTAAAATTATTATATCAAAGCATTTAAAGTTATAATGTTTTTTGAGTATAGTTTTTATTGTGCATGCAAATGGCCAGGATATTATTCACCGGGAGAAGTTAGCAGGCCAACATAATTCATTTGAATATATGTCGGGTTTTTAGCAGAAATCGCCTCAGGTTACACATTGTTTTATGGTGCTACATTTTTTACACATTCTACCTTATTTTATTTATTCTCAGGTTAAGTAAGTCAAATTTGTCCTATCTCATATCCAAGTTCATACTTACAAAACAGGTCACAGAAGACTTCTCTCTGGTCTGTTTTGACTTAGCTATAAATCAATGCCAGGGAGGCAGACTTGTGTTATATAAATACAAGTCAGTTTATTATTACAATTAGTACGTAAGCAGTCAAAATATTCTACAACTACTGTATATAAGTATTAATAAAATATAAATATGAAAAAGCTATTTGCTCAAGGCAATATCAGCGATAGTTCTGGTGCCGGAGAGCTCTTCAGGTGGTGTCAAAGCAGCATCTGATCTCATCATTGCACTTCAGTCTCTTATACATTTTTTTACATTTACATTTATGCATTTATCAGATGCTTTTATCCAAACATTCTAGCCACACTTACATTCAGGCTATATATATATATATTTTATATTCTTATAGACAGCAGGTGGATCCCAATGTCTTATGACATCATACTGGAAATCCCCTAAGAAACGGTTTATAAAAGGTCTTGCTCAGTTTTCTTCTTCGGGAATCCTTTGCTCTGCTGTCTTCTACTTTTCATCTGAAACACACCAGCTGAGGTACTGTCCACCAAACTTTTTTCTTCAACGTTCTTGCTAATACACGGGGCAGCTGATTCCTAATGGGTAGAGCATCAGACTTGTAACCCAAGGTTGTGGGTTCAAATCTCGGCTCCGGCAGGAATTGTCCATGACTGAGGTGAGACCCTTGAGCAAGGCACCGAACCCACGACTGAGGTGAGACCCTTGAGCAAGGCACCGAACTCCCAACTGCTCCCCGGCGCCGCAACGTCGGCTGCCCACTGCTCCAAGTGTGTGTGCACTTGGATGGGTTAAATGCAGAACACATTTCACTGCTGGTTATACTCTGTATAATTGTGTATGTGACAAATACAATTCTCATTTTCTTATCTTACATGTTTAATCTGTAGCTATACTCCTGCTAATACATGTTATAAACATGTTCTCAATAAATGATTAAAATTATAGTGTGTGGTATTTTAATTAATAAACCTTTTTTTAAATAAAACAAATACAATATCATGAATGGATTCTTTCTTAATAAACTACTTTCTCAATAAAACTAAGACAATATCATGTGTGATGTATTTCTTAATAAACCACGTTCTCATTAAAACAAATACAAACAAAGCATGTCTATTTTGCTACAATTCAAAGTATATGATATCAGAGAGTGAATCAGACAAATGTAGATTCGATCAGATTAGTGTTGAACAACCCAAATTGCCAAATTACACAGAGAGGCCCCGGATGACAAGACAACATCGTAAATCTGTCCACAGATCCAAAAGTATACTCTGCAAGAGCGGGAAATTCTGACCATGTTACTGATACATGATTTATGATGGGGGAGGGGATACAGCAACACCCCCAGCTAAGATAATATCTAATTGGTCAACACACCAGTTGAGAAGAGTCCAAAAGCCGACAAATGCCCCCTTCTTCTCTTCTACTCTCATCTCTTCTAACTTTTTAGCCATGCTTTTGTCATCACTTTCTGAATTCTTTGAGCGCCATTCCAGCGTGCTTCGGCCTGCACGCCAGCTGCTATCACTATGATAAGAAAACCCACATAGTCTCGGTATATCCTTTTATTCTTTTACTTCAGTTTCTTTACTTCTCAGTTTCGTGTTCTAAGTTTTCCACAAGTTTTCCACGGGCTGCACCGCTTCAAACTTGAACCAGACCAAAACTCCACATCTTATGCCAACGCCCAAAACTTCACTACGAACAACCACAGAACTGTCAGCCAATCAGCAACCTCGTGAAACCCCTTTCCTGCAGCCACGACAACAAAAGCGAATCCCTAACACAAAGGCAACGCAAGTACAAACTACAGATTCTTGCTGAGCTGGTGTATTTAATATTAATGTTAGCCTCATTGAGAAACTCAATGCGAGGGTTAAATGAGTGATTGATGGTTGTTCAGGTCTATCCAATAGCACACATTGCTATAAGCTTGGGATTTCTCATTTTCATTCTCTTAAACTCATCCTTTCCTCAATATATCTCTTTCTGTTCATCTGTTAGATTAGTTTACATGTCTTATATTTATTCAATAAAGTCTTATTTATATTGAAAATAGAAGTATCTTGTGTTTTATCCTTACAAGTTAATGTCTAAAACTGCCAATCTTGATACTGTGCTATTGAATACTGTTTTCATTATATTTTGGATTTTAATATCCAGTGCAGAGTGAATGTCATATGGCTAGATCAGTGGGTCGCTGGCCAAAAGTGATCAGCCATAAAACAGTGATTGTGTTGAAATTCCCTATATGATAATAAATGATTCCCTTTGAGCTAAATTTACCTTTTCCCTTACATATTATTTAATAAAATTTAAATTAAAAAGTTATTACATAAAAAGAAAATGCATACTTGCAATAGGACAATTGCTTAAAAGCAACACTCATGATGTCAATGTGGCTCACAGAGAGCCTACAACTCACGGATGCTGTCCTAGCAGACCTCTTGGCAAACAGAGGCCTCTATGAAAAACTCTCTACAGTGAATGGAGGCCTAACAGCGCTCGCAGTAGATGTTTTCAGAGTTCTAGGAGGGGAGCCCTCAGCATGACAATGCTCTAAAAAGAGTATACCCTATGCTATGGACATCTTGTAAGGAGGCTCATTGAGAGCCTACAACTCACAGAAGCTGTCCTAGTGGAGCTCTTGGCAAGCGGAGGCCTCAAATAAAGTAACTTTTATATCGAGAGGAGGCCTGATGCTCACGGTAGATGACTGAGCTCTCAGAGTGGAGGCTTTAGCATTACAACTCTCCAAAACAAAATAAAGTAAAACTACACCCCATGCTCATGACTTCTTGTAAGGAGGCGCACAGAGACCCTACAACTCACGAGGGTTGTATGGCGAGCGGAGGCCACAATGAAAAAACTCTCTATAGTGAGAGGAGGCCTGACGCCACTCAAAGTAAATTGCCGAGATCTAGGAGCATAGTCCCAAGCATGATGACTCTCTAAAACAAGAGGAGGCCTAACTACACAACTACACCATACAACGTGTGGTAAGGAGCCTCACGTAGAGCCTACAACTCACACGCACTGTCCAAGCGAAGCTCTGGTGAGCAGATGCCTCAATAGACAATTATCTGTTGTGAGAGGAGGCCTGGCGATGCTTTCAGTAAATGGCCGAGCTCTGGGAGCGGAGTTCCAATCCCTTTGCTAAATTTATTTAGACATCTAAACTTCTCAAAAAACTTCTCAAAGCCAGATGACTACACATCATTTAATTAAATGCAGCCAATCAACCAAACAAGTGAAACACAGTCTGGATGTTAAGCTGAACAATATAACAAATATATACAATTTAAAAGAATCATGAATAACAGCTCGCAAACACATTCATTTGTTGAAGACTCGTAATGCACTTTATTGTGTATTGTTGTACACCCAAAGCACTTTACAATCATGTGGGGGATGGTTTCTCCTCAACCACCACCAGAGTGCAGCATCCACTTGATGATCTATAATCACAGTGTATAATATCTATAATAGCTTAATTTTAACATAAGAAAATAGGCCATATTCTGTGTTTAAATGTGCTGCCACTTGCTTGAGCAATTTAATATACACATCTAATAGTAAAAAGCATAATATGTTGTTTATATTTATATATGTCTATGAACAACTGTATTACGACTCTGGACATATTTTCATTGTTATTTATTATTTTCTGGCACAAATGTTTGGGCTTTGTTGTGTGCCCTGTGTTGTGCTTGGTCTCTGTCTCTCTCTCTCTCTCTCTCTCTCTCTCTCTCTCTCTCTCTCTCTCTCTCTCCCTCTCCCACTCTGTTCCCTCTCAGGCTAAATCGCCACCACCTGTAGATCGTTACTAGAGTGTGCCTGATATGGAGAGTGCAGTCTGATATGCAATCTTTGCTGCCGAGAGACACACTTTGGTGGATTGTTGTTTGTCCTCAGATTTTTCAGTTGTGTATTAGCAAGTGGCTAATAGTATTTCCGTAGTGAGCTGTGTCTGGAGATAATACCTAACCCTGTTTTTGGTTTGTTGAAAAGCCTATATTGGTGTGAGTTAAAAGGAGAGTGCTTTTTTCTTTGGATACTACTTCCATCCCTATTTTTGGTTCAGTTGAGGGAAGTTATGTTGTTTATATCTCTTTTCTTTTGGGCATTTGAGGCAAGTTAGCTGCTCCCAAAATTAGTTAGTTAATTGTTTTGTTTGTTATTTTAGGCCTTGCTCTCTATTTTAGGCCTTTTTTTCCTTTGTTACTTCCCTTCACATTCCACTAGACAGTCGGGGAATGTAACACTGTAATAAAATAGGATGACAATGCTGATAACATATTTTCAGGAATGTTTGGATTTTAAATAAAAAACAATGACTAAATGTTGTGTCTGTGGTAAACAGCCTCAGATCAGGATAGGACTACAAACGCGTTCTGTGTGAAAGCAAAAGGAGTCTGTGCTGCTTCTGCACTGCATTCGTAAAACACATGAAATTCACACGCATTGCAAAAGGCCCACATAGAAATATATAGTAATTTATAGTAAATACTATAGTGTTTTTTAACCATACTATAGTAAAGTGTATAATACTGCATACAGTGGGGGCCTCTTTGTGTGAGGCCCCACCTTAATCATTATGCTTTACTGGAGAAATTGATTTAGTGCCATGCATGGTCCACATGCAAATAGTAAGGTGAAAATGGACATCAGGAGCACTAGGATGTGCTTGCTCCTAACTCATGTAGAAAACAGATGATCTCCTAAAGACAAGAAAGAGGATGACGCTTTTTACAGGTGCCTTTTTGTACTCTAGTATCAGGCACTGTCGTGACATCACAGGCTGCCGCATGCCAAAGTCAAGTTCATTGTCGTGATTAGACTCATGCTTCAGACACAAGTCATGCTGAGGTTATTCCCCAGAAGCACCCTCTAGGGGACGCAGTGTAGAGTTCCCATGTGATGGGGAACCATACCATGTGTCACACTCACAGGGATAGTATTTTACATCTTTGATTGCATTGATCATTTGTAGTGGGCCAGCCACCCAATAATAGCAATAAGCTTTGAGCTTTTGGTAGTTTTAATATAAAACAAAGTCTCAATTTAAAAATAGGCCAGTTTTATAGCTAAATTTAAACAATGTTTCTTACAATAATGTGTTTTTCATGCTCTTTAATGTAGCATAACAGATCGCTATATTTATGCAAATCAATAGTGTTTTCGATTACAATTAGACATTTATTTCATTAAATTATACTGTTTTCTTTCTGAAAACTTTCTACCACCTACTCCGCAGAAACATCTTTGGCATCCAACCTTTCAATGTATTCAATTAAAAACAGCAATAAAACTTTTAAAGGTTATAGTGGGCTCCAACTCGTTAACATAAGCTATATTGTTGTCTTTGCTGAGCTATATGATGTTAAGTGACTATTCACAAGCTGTTTTATTTACGGTATAATAAACGATTGGGAATAATATTTCACATCTTCAAATCCATTCATTATTTGTAATGCGCCAGCCACCCAGTAATCACAATAAGCTTTGTGCTTTGTTGCTTTCAATATGACACAGTTCAGCTTTCAAATGCTGTTAGTTTTATCCCAAAATATGAATTCTAAATGTGTGTTTCCTCTTTATTTTAAGTTTGAGCACAATATAAATGTGAATGGAACATCATAAGGCATGCATTAAACAAATGTCTCATTTTAATCAGAAAGATGACTGATTCACATGCTGCTTGAACTGAGGCAAATACAGCAATATGTCAGGCCAACATAAAAGAGTGTGAAAAACACATTGTGAAACACATTGTTTATATTGTGCTATAAAACTGTCATCATTTGAAAGCTGAGACTTTATCCCGGTGCTCCCTATCCGGGCTATTTGCTTGCATAATACAGGCTATATACTCTCAAAGTATTATAACTTTATTCTCGTAATTGCTATGAATAATTCTCATAATTTTACTTTATGTTCAAAATATTTTGACTTTTTCCACAAAATATTATGACTAGGACCTTTTTATAACATGGCACAAAAATGGCATCTTAATACTCACACGTGACATTGAGATGAACAGCAGGAGAGGTGTAAGTGTGTCCATGTACAGCACAGCTATATCTGCCTGCATCCTCTCTTCTGACTGACTGCAGCAGGAGTTGATTGTTTCCGTCTCTTCTCTCAGTTAATGTCTGTGAGTTTCTGTACCAGATGAATGTTTCTCTGTCAGTCAGAGCGCAGCTGCTTTTACATGTCAGACGGACTGAATCTCCCTCTTTCACTCTCTCAGGAGACTCCACCTGAAGATCTGAACACAACACACACATTATATCTAGTGCTGCTGTCATACACTGATTATTATTCAACATAATGCACAGAAGAAGAGAAACCTCATCAAAGTCACCTGTGACTGTAAGAGTTACTCCTGGAGTCCCAATCCATTTCACATTAGGTGAATCAGTTGTGAATCTGAAATAGTACTCGTGTCCATCTTTCTGTGTCACATGACTCAGTCTGACCGCACAGTTCTGCTGTTTGTCTCCCAGATACTGAATCCTCTGACTGTATTCAGGGTCCTCAGACAGATCTGGAAACTCTTCACCATCTTTTCTAATGTTTTTGGTCCAGAACACTTCCCTGATCTGACGTTCAGTAGGGTATGTAAAAGTGCAGTTCATTATCACTGATGAGTTCTTTAGTGCACAGATGTGTGAAGGACTGTAAATCACATTCTCCTTCTCAACATAAGCCCCTAAATAAAATCACACTGAATAAATTAGCAGCAGTTCGTGAATAAAGAAAATGTAGTGTGCAAAATATCTTAATAATTTCTGTTGAAGATACTCACTGTGAATCATGATCAGAAATATGAGAGGAAGAAGAGGAGCCGTTCTGACTGACATCATCATAGCAACGCCTACAACAAATTAACAGTGGCTCGTTTTTCTTCTTTAAAGTCAAAATGAAACATACTAAAACAATACTGTTTCATTTTTCAAAGAAAATGACAGCAACCCTGCAAGAGTCATTTTTTTTACTGCATGAGTTTTTAATCACCCAACGTCTTGCCCTAGTCACTTTTGAATATCAGCACGTCATAGACAACTGTAATGAGGCCGCTGAGGCTGAGGTAGAATCCATTAGCAGAAGTTTATTTAGGGACTTTCATAAAACAGAAACGTGAATTCAGGCAAGGGGTCAAAACCAGATAAACAGTCCAATCTTTCGACGTACACAGGGTTGATCCAATAGACAAAGACGAGTAGGCAGGCAGGAGTTCCAAACACAAAGATCGAGTTATCAGGCAATCAAAACAGAGGGGGAAATCCAGAGAGTACGTAGTCAGTTAAACAGACAGAATTGGTCAACAGGATACTTGAGAAACGCTTGGTAAGGCAGGAATACTGGCAATACTTCGCACAGGCCCAAACGGTTAGCATGCTTATAAATGCTACAAACAGGAAATGACTAGAGAAGCAGAGGGAGTGGAGCACAGTCAGTATTCGGGTGAGGGCTCCCTCTGCTGGTTAGGCCTTACAACAACAATGTTGCCAGAACAATAGATTTTAATTTCATATTTAGAAACTGTTAAAAAGCTCCTCAACTGATTTCAGTGCTAGTGTATACAGTATATACACTTGTGCTAGTTGTCACACCTTTATTCCAGCGAATATTTCACATGGCAGGTTTATTTTTAAAAATCTCTTTCTGTATACACGAAGCCTTGGTATTAAAATCTATTGAATATTATCACTGCTATCGCTGAGCAGAATATTAAATTTCCAGAATATCCAACCCTTGTCCTGAGAATCTTTCAATCTACAGTCATTCTGTTGTTCTGTAAGAGATTAGAGGATTTTGATCAAGGTGTTACAAAACCTGTTGTTTGAACCTCAAAGTTACTGAGATACAGTCCTGTGACAACTAGCCCCAACCGATCTCTAATACGTAAGATATTTGACAGAATGAATGTAACAATTGAGTTCTTACCCGTTTCATCAACACTCCTGACCAGTGACAGAAGTATAAATGATCAGAGTGAAACGTTGTTGATTTCACACTCTAAATGTCACATGATTGACACATTCTATTTTAATATGATTTTGACACCTCAGTGCTAGAGCTGATAAAGCAGAAGCAGAGTTTTAGCAGAAAGAAAACTTGATGTCAGTCTATTAATAATATAACCAGTTAATCGGTTGCTGACAAACAACGATAACACGGAAACTGCTCTTAAGATACAGAGAATATATCTGCTTGAATAACTGCCTTTAATTTGCATAGCTAGGCCAGGTATCATGGTATAGACCAGGATTGTAAAACACTGAAAAGCACTGCATTGGTAGTGACTGCAATATGCAACATTCTGCATAACTGTGCATTTGATAAAACTCAAATTAATGAAAATGAAATAAGCAGAGAACTTACAATATGCTGATGAAGAAGCTAGATAGTGTCTGTACACTTTTAGTCTGTCAGTGGTGTTGTTCTCAGAAGTGTCATCTTTCTCTGAATATGGTCACACACAGAGTTTGCTTTGTACTAGGATAAAAAGAAAAAACTGTGAATCTTTTTATAGCAGCATCTCTCTTTGGTGGGCTGTGTGATCATGTGACGCTGAAGAACATCACACTCAGGAAGAGGAACTCAGTCCTGTCAGAGGCTGCGTCTGAAACGCCTACTTCTCTGCTATAAAGTAGGGGGAAGCAGTAGGCGAGCGAATATGTATGTCCGAAACATCAGTATTCATAAAAGAGTAGTCGAGGAGTTCCCGGATGTCCTTCTGCTTCAGCTCAGATTCTTGAGTGCTCATCAAAAGATAGTTTTCTATCCCAGGAGGCTACGGGAGATCAATACATCATCATCGAACGTGATGGAGAACAGCAACGAGGCTGTTTACAGATGTGAGTATTATAAATAAAAAACACGGTTACATGTGTTAAAATCACATTTGTTGAGCTACTGTGTAGTACACTGTTCATTTGATTAAGGTGTAAAGACGCTAGACAGTAACGTTACAGTATATTTGTGGTTTTGCTGTAAAAGCAAGTTTTATTATGTATATATATAGCGAACAGGGGAGCTCCAGTAAACACACGTACGTCTCCAATGTGAACTTACATAAACCATATTCATCTTTAAGATGATTACTAAATGTCTATTTAATATTAGACAGGGAAATATTCTAAAGGAATTAAAGATGCGCACATCACAACATGAACATGCATCTGAGTGAGTGATGTATGTGTGCTGTAATGTAGAAATCACTGCTGTCAACACTGCTTTAGATTAATGTAAATACACAAATCTACACGGAGTAACTAAACATAAGATATCGATTTGATTTGTCCATTAGTATTGTCGATTAACTGAGGAATATTTGTGTTGGATACAAAGTGAGTTAACACATCAGCAGCTACCTAAACATGTGAATGCAGTATTGATCAGATAAATGACAGAGGTGACTGAATCTTGTCTGGATGTTACAGGGACAGACGAGACACACGTGTGTTTATCCGGTGAAGAGTGACTGATGAAGGAATGCTGCTTTCAAAGGCTTTGAGTGAGTACACATCTTTTAAATCTTAAGTTGTAGTTTATTTTAATTATTGCAATTTCAAACATACAGCGCTTTTCTGATTCTTGATTGCTGTACATTTGCAATCAAGCAGGTGAAGGGGCATTTGTGGAAAAGAAGGAAAACCTGAAACAAAAATATAAAGTAAGAAAAAGTAAGACATAATTTTGTTGCTTCTAACACAGAAATCAAATGACATTGTGCTGTTAAAATGACTGCTTTTGTGTTATGTTTGTGTACTTTTGTATGATCTGAAATGTCTGCAGTGAGGATGGAGAAGTCCCCAGCAGCATCCTGTAAATGGTCCAGAGCCATGAATGAGACGAGTCATCACTCCACCTGCTGTGACTGCCTCATCTGGACCAGATTTAGCTATGGTCGCTTCTTCCTCAGTGACCCCAGAGCCAGCGAGAGCTTCTAGAGAAAGACCACAAGACTTGAGGATGTGATTTTGTTCAAGTTTGCAGTCCTGCAGGTTTCTGTTCATACAACATCAATGAAACCCAAGTTTCAGAAGCTTCAAAAGCTTAATCAAATAATTTCACGAAGAATCTGAAAGTCAGGCTCCATTGACTGATATTGTATGAACAGAAACCAGCAGAACAAACTTGACCAAAATCACCTTTTGTGTTTGGAAACACACACACACACACACACACACACACACACACACACACACACACACACACACACACACACACACACACACACATGTTGGTTTTTATGGTTTATGGGGACTTTCCATAGGCGTAATGGTTTTTATACTGTACAAGCTGTATGTGCTATTGCCCTACACCTACCCTACACCTAAACTTAGCCCTCACAGGAGATGGTGCATTTCTATTTCCCCCCAAAAAAACGCACACTGTATGATTTATAAGCATTTTAAATTATGGGGACACTGAAAATGTCCTCATAAATCACCTTCTCCTTGTAATACCTATGTCATACCCATGTCATTATACAAATTTGTGTCCTCATAAACCACATAAACATGCCCACACACACACACACACACACACACACACACACACACACACACACACACACACACACACACACACACACACACACACAATGATTAAACAGTGTGGATAGGAGTAAATAATGACAGAATTTATATGATTGGGTGAACTAACCCCTTTAAAGCCCCAAATAGAAATTGTATGAAATGTAAGCATTTATAATTTAGTAGTATCTTGTAGAAATACACTATTAGAAATAAGAAGCTTTGAGCGTTTGTGCCCAAGGCACACACAAAAAAAGCATTTACAGTTATATTTGACTTTTATTTTACATTCATGCATTTGTCAGACACTTTTATCCAAAGTGACTTACAGTGCTTTTATTACAAGGACCCCAATCCCCCAGCAGCTACCTGGAGTAAAGGACACACCGGTGACGGCTGCGGAGATCAAACCAGCAACCTGCTGCTTACCAGTTCACTTCACCACAAAAGTAATGAAGCTATATCAAACATGTGCATGTAATTGTAAACATATGAACTAAAATTTAGCAAGAAATGTGTTCCTGTGGCTCAGTGGTTAGAGCATTGCGTTAGCAGTGCAAAGGTTGTGGGTTCGATTCCCAGGGAACACACATACTGACAATACATGTATAGCCTCAATGCACTGTAAGTCGCTTTGGATAAAAGCGTCTGCTAAATGCATAAATGTAAATGTAAAATGTAATGCTGACAACATGAGATACAAAGTGTTTTACTCTATGTAAATGTTTTACAGGTAGTGGTGCTCATGGAGAGCAGCACACAGATGTTTGGAGCAGACGGAGCGGCAGTCAAATTGTCCCACACGCGTTCTCCTGCTCTTGTTCAAGATTGTGTGGTACGGGGGGCTTCATCCTCTCTGTGCACTCAGGCAATGATTGTCTCGATGTCCCTTTCCCATCCATGATTATAATCAGTCTGACTGCAGTAATGAGGGTCGTGATGCACGGCAGAGACAGGTGAATGTGGACATGGTGGTCAGCTGCTTCATCAGAATAAAGCGGCAGAACTGGTTCAGCTGGTTTGTGACGGCAGCAGGATGTGACTTCACCGTCTGTAAATACATGATTGTCAGAAAAATGTTTGAATAAAGCTTGCTTTCGTGTGTTGTTGACTTGTATTCATTACAAGTCAACAACAGATGAAATTGTTTCATTAACATATGCATTAATTCATTGCTTGACTGAAAATTGAGATGTATTCACCTTGGCTGCATTTGTCTAGTAGTGTGTAGTCATGCATAGCTATGACATATGAAAAAGCGAATTACATTTTACTTGTTTTATTAAAGAAATATAATTAATTATTGGTCAGCATTTATCATTATTATTGTTCATAAGTGTTGGGCTACCAATACATTCTGAGGTAATCTTAATTTATAAGTAGTAATACTTACATTTTTCAAGTGTAAAATCAACCGTCTTCTCCAAAACAAAGATCTTTGAGCAGTCTATCATCATCTGCTTTGTGCAGATATTACAAACATTGCAAACATGGAGGAAAACGTACTATCTAGGGTTGTGGATTTATTGATCCTATGAGGTTTTTGTGCACCTGTCGTGATTTTAATGCATCATGATTATATGAATATTATGACTATTCAAAGATATGTAATATTTTTTGGAAAAAAATATTAAATCTTTTATTTTATAATTTGAAGGGTGTCAAATAACACTACTAGTTTTGAGACCACTGATTTATTGAATGAAAGTATAATCAAAAATTTTAAATGTAAAAAAAAAAACAGCAACATATTTAATAACAATAAAATAACTCACTACAATTACAATCAAACAAGTCACAATGTATAAAGCATCAACATCACATGATGACATTACAAGCCAGCAAAAAGCCTTCGACTCTCACTTGTATCCACTGCCGTAAATCTTTTCAAAATTCTGCAGTAAATTCTTCAGACGCTTCTGTCAATCATCTAGTGCTCCACCCACACAGAGATGCATAAAGGCTGTAAAATATTTTGGTGTGTGCCATCATCCACTACAGCATGGCCCTGTTAGGCTGAACCAACGAGACAAAAACAAGAAAGTTACAAATTCACAAAGCCATTTATAAAGTTTGGCTATTTTGATTGTGTTTAAAGGTGCTTATTATAGTTAATCAGAATACTGCAGTGGTGTACACTAAGGAGCGTTACATCTTGAACACCCCCAGTCTAGAGCAACAATCAGGCCTGGTGACCAAACGGTGCCACTGGTGTGGTTCACAGAGCAGTATACATATCACACAAGGACTGCCTCTGTAAAAGCCTTGTGAGTTATTCACGTGTCGCTGTATTGAGTACACTTTAGAAGTTGTGTGCAGATGGCCAAATGACAAACCATCGTCCAGCTGCGTGTCACATAGATTACAGAGTAGCACAAAAATATTCTCTATTGACTCACAATTGGAAGATTCTCATAAATTGTAACATTCTCATACAGAGGGATGTTCATTTTGGGATCAGGTGTTTTACTGTACGGATGAACAGCCTTTGAGAGAGAGAGAAAGAGAGAGAGAGAGAGAGGTGAGAACCAGGAGAAATAGGAAAACACAACTAGCCTTGAAAATATTATAGTGACATTGTCTAGGCTTGAAGAAAAAGCTGTACACTCACCATCACATTCTCATACACATATGAGAACAGACTAGGATCATTTATTATGCTCATGTCATCAGAATTGTTTGTGAGGGACTGAAAAGAAGAAGAAAAATATCCAGTAGTGTTGCCATCAGCAATCCAAGACAGAAGAATGGAGAATCAGAGTAATGAAATGAAATGAAAACATATAAAACAAGAATGGTGTGCATTATAAAACCCATCAGTAAACATATTTCTGTGTTTGTTCCTTTGTGCATTTGAGAGGGTAAACAAAAATCTATATCTGAAGTCGGTTGTAGTTCTTGTGTTTCTCTTTTCTTCATTGAGGCTGCTTGTTAACATTAGGTATTCATCACTAATGCACAATCATCATGCAATTAGTCATAAATGAGATAAAAGGTATTTATCTCATTAACTTAAACTCTTTAAGGACTTGGGATTTAACTTGAAGACTTTCTTGTGACTTGAAAGTCCACCTCTGCCCACTTAAACTCAATTGATTAAAAACTATGACTCGACATTGACTCGGATACAACACTGCTTTCTAGCATATTAAATATCAATGCACATGTGATAATGTAATAAACAGTTCGAATGCATTTTGTTTGCAAGGTGGGTCAACTACTTGGGGGAAAAACAATACTGTGTTTTGAACAAAGATCCATTTTAGTTAAATATTTCCTTTATTTTATGGTAGTTTCACTATGCTGTCCTCACTCATTTTAAGTACATTATCTTTCCCTTCAGTGCCCCCTTTTAGGCAAAGCATGTATTTGAGCCCATGTTGTAGTGAAACTGACTGACCTCAGACTGCAGTTTGTTCATTTTTACACAGCTGCTCGATAAAAACAAAACAAAAAAACTATTAAAAAACACTTATATTAACATCACACAATATTAAACCACATAACTAACACAAAAAATAAACCTCTGACTCTTACCAGGTAAGTAATGCAATTATGACAGCAGCTACAATTCCACAAAGTGTTAATACAATCGCTGTATGAGATATCTTCCAGTATAGTACTGAGACAAGATGAAAGATGAGAAATTGATCAGTTTGACTCAGTTCAGAAAGATTCATGTAAGTAAATGAGCTGCTCTACCTTTAACAATGACAGTAACAGCGTCTGATCTCTGAGATCCATGTTGATTGTGAGCCTCACAGTAGAAGCGTCCACTCTGTAGTGCACTGAAACTCTGTCCAGATCCAACAGATGAGCTTTGATTCTCTTAAACCAGATGATTTCTGCAGGTGGGTTTGAATCACTGCTGCAGGTCAGAGTCACTGAATCTCCCTCCACTATTTCACCAGATCCAGTTATAGACACTGAGATTTTTTTTGGAGGGTCTAAAACAGAAAAAATATATATATGCCATTATCAATAATTATACATTTGAGGTGACAGAGGATTAAATACGCCTCGGTTACATACGTAACCCTTGTTCCCTAATGGAGGGAAGGGATATGTTATGAAGACATTAGGGGATTCACTTGGGAGCCCCAATCATCTCTGACTTTAAGAGATAATGCCAATGAATATTGACTAGTGGATTTTGCATACCTGAGCCACTCCCTGTGCATTCGGCTGTAAATAGGGCGATAGGTGCATCCACTTATCATGTTCTCCACTGAGGAGCCGAGAACTTGTCCCTGGCACCCATCGATGAGAAAGCGAGCCTTCCGGAGAAGAGCGCCATCCGGAGGCCACATCCTGCCCATAGGAAGGTGACATGTGGAGACACTGATATGGACTGACCCAGGCCAGGGGCAGTACTATATATAAAATTGGTCTCTGAGGTAGGTCCTATCTGAGAGTAAAAATGGAACAACCGCCGTCAGAGACTGACAGAATGGTCTGTCAAAGGGAAGACACAGGTTTGCCAAGAGGGAAACCTTACCATGAAAGAATACACACATGGGATAACCCGCAGGGAATCAAGCCATATGGACACCTCGCCCAGTAAAGGGGCTGCCCGGACCCGGGCAAGCTAACACCGATACTGGGCCTGAAGTCGGACCCAGTCTGTCTGCTGGGGGTGCTGGAAAACTCCTACAGCGTCTGCCTTCCGGGGAGCATTACTCGAGTAGGAAATAGCATCCCCTGGTGAGGGGAAATGGTGCAGCAAGCATGACACCGTCCAGCTCTTCCCCCCAATTACCTTTTACCCAACACACAGGAAGAAACTGGCTCAACGCAGAGACTGTAAAATCTCACAAAGGTGTTTGGTGTCACCCAGCCCACAGCTTTACAGATGTCTGCCAGAGTGGTGCCGTGTGCCAACGCATAGGAGGAGGCAACACTCAGAAGTGAGCCCTCACCCCCAAGGAGCACAGCTCACCTTGGAATTGGTGCACCAAGGCGATGGCATCCACTATCCAGCGGGCTAACCTATGCTTGGAGACAGCCTTCCCTTTCTCTTACGGGGCACAGCAACGCTAAGGCTGGATCTGCCTCCTCCGAGGGCTGTGCTTGCAAGTTCACCACCTGATCGAGCAAAGGCCTGGTGTGAACCTTGGGCACGTATCCAAGCCGGGTTCTCAGGACAATGTGAAAGTAGGCTGCCCCGAACACAAGGAACTCTTTGCTCACCGGAAATGCTTGGAGGTCCCAACCCTCTTGATGGAAATTAGCGCAGTCAGGAGCCCTGTCTAAGCAGACAGAAATTTAAGCTTGATTGATTCCAGCGGCTCAAAGGGACCCCTCTGCAGTCCAGTCAGGACAATAGAGAGATTCCAGCTGTTGACCAGGGGTGGCCTAGGAGGATGCAACCTCCTGACACCCCTCAGGAACCTCACGATGAGATTGTGCTTTCCAGGGACTGGCTTTACCAAACCAGCCACATACATTTTGAAGGTGGAGAGTGACAGTCTACACTTCAACCTTTCTTGCAGGAAGGAAAGCACTTGTCTAAAGTTTAGATGATCGTGAATTTAAACTATACATTGTATCTCTATGTTATTGATATAAAATTAACATGAACAACCTATGCTAATATAGGTATGGCTAGCTAGGGTATGATATTTGATCATGGCTGCAGCATCGGGGGGCAATTGTAACACTGTTATAATTAGCACTGTTACGATTGCCCCCTAGCCACAGGGCCCAGTGTTGTAAACACTTTGTTTTTCTGCATTGAAACAGCTACTTTTCTGTTAGAAAATAAACATATTTTAAATGTAAAATTACATTTAAAATGATTAGTGTTGCTTTTAAATCTTTAAAAAAATAAAATTACTTTTATCTCCATATGATCTCATTGAGTTCTTCTGTTAATATGTTGATCTTGTACTATTTCATTAAAGACTGTTCTTGACTCATCAGTTAAATAGTTTATTTGAGTAAAATATATATAAATAATTACAATTTAGTTACCTCTAGAAAAGTTGCAGTCTTCTGCAATATATATATATATAATATTAGATGCTACAGTAAAGTTCCTTTTTATTTGAGATACAGTGGTTTGACATTACTGCGCCCAAACACTGTTACAATTGCCCCCACCAGTTGGGGGCAATTGCAACACTCTGAATTATTGCATTTCATTTGATATTATAGTCTTGCCCTTAATAGTGAAATATATATAATTTACATTGTTAATTAGTGCGTATTTCAAGTAGCCTGTGAGTCATGAAAGAAAATATGTTTTTTTTTTACAATTGCCCCCGGTCTCCCCTACTAAATTAGGCGAAATGTAAGAATATGTAAATGTAAGGTTTTTAAGATTCTCACGTCAGTGCATTAATGAATTAATGGAGGGGGGGGGATTCGGATCGTGACTCCCAGAATCGTATCGTGAGGTGACTAAAGACTCCAACCCCTAGTAGTGACAGAGGGAGCCCTTCCCATCCCTGTGAGGAGAGAGAGGTGCAATCGAAGCGCTGCCATGGATACACGCTCAAAATGAACACATAAACCAGCCACGAATCCACGAATCGTGGCTGTCGACGGAGGACAGGAAATGACCGCAACCAAGAAGACATGGCCAGAACGGTGTCTTTAAAAAGATGTGAACCGAGCGTGATTTGCTCTTTTAGGAAATCTGCTCTTTCAGTTGAAGTGCCCAGGAGAATTGCTGCAGACAGAGACACCGCTGTTCACACCATGATGCCAAAAAGAACAGCTTCCAAAGAGATGATAACTGGCTTTGTGGAGATCAACATGTTTATCCACTCGGCTCTGAAACTAAATCTGATGAGTGGAAGCACCCTCAATTATTTCACCAGATGGACACTGAGACATACTTTGTTGGATCTAAAAAGAGCACCATTTAAATAATATGTTTTAAACACAATATTTATTTATTTTATGTTATTTTTTTAAGTACTAATGAATCTGTACTCACACGTGACATTGAGATGAACAGCAGGAGAGATGTAAGTGTGTCCATGTACAGCACAGCTATATCTGCCTGCATCCTCTCTTCTGACTGACTGCAGCAGGAGTTGATTGTTTCCGTCTCTTCTCTCAGTTAATGTCTGTGAGTTTCTGTACCAGATGAATGTTTCTCTGTCAGTCAGAGCGCAGCTGCTTTTACATGTCAGACGGACTGAATCTCCCTCTTTCACTCTCTCAGGAGACTCCACCTGAAGATCTGAACACAACACACACATTATATCTAGTGCTGCTGTCATACACTGATTATTATTCAACATAATGCACAGAAGAAGAGTGAAACCTGATCAAAGTCACCTGTGACAGTAAGAGTTACTCCTGGAGTGCCAATCCATTTGCTATTATCTTTATCAGTTGTGAATCTGAAATAGTACTTGTGTTCATCTTTCTGTGTCACATGACTCAGTCTGACCGCACAGTTCTGCTGTTTATCTCCCAGATACTGAAGCCTCTGACTGTATTCAGGATCCTCAGACAGATCTGTAAACCCTTCATGTTCCTCTTCACTTGAATCTTTATTTTTACCTTTAACAAGTGTTTTGGTCCAGAACACTTTCTTGATCTTATGTCTAGTAGGGTATGTATAAGTGCAGTTCATTATCACTGATGAGTGTTTTAGTGCACAGATGTGTGAAGGACTGTAACTCACACCCCAATCAGCACTAGAAGCCCCTGAAACACAGAATTCATACTGAGCACAACTTATATTAATATATAATCAAAATATATAATTGAATATGTATTTTATCCTCAACTTTATATGAAATACTAATCTATTTATTATTATTAATAATAATAATAATAATAATAATAATCTACTCTACTATTCTACTGGTATAGAATATGAATCTACTCAGTGTCTACAGAGGGAACAGAAGCAGTGACTCACTGTGAATCATGAGCAGGACGATCAAAATAGTAGCAGCCATTCTGACAAACTTCAGCAATACAACAACTACAACAAATACACATGAAATATTAAAAAATTACATCATTTATGACATTATTACCATCATAGCTGGAAAACCCCTGTGTGTTCTTCAAGAAGGATCAACCCAGGACAAGTTTGTTGACCACCTGTATCCATTAAACTTCAGACAATAAAATGTATATCTGTTTCTATAAATAGAGGTAATTTTTTTTTAATAACTATTTTTAATGATTCCTTTTAAGCATACGTTTTGTTGTTTTACTTTGACCTGGATCTTCGATCATAAAGAATAAACATAGAAATGTGATATATTGTATGTTTACAACTTTAGTAATCTAACCAAATAATGATGAAAACATATGCCCTGGATCAGGAAGTGAACAATGATTATTTATACTATTTTTTCTGATGTATTTTTTAAAAGTATGATGCTTTTTATCATTCGCATTTCTTCATATCTGAAGATTATTCCGACATAAAACCTGGCTCAGCTCACAATTCTTTGATGTTTACTGAATGATTGTACAGCATCATATGATCAACTGATAATGTGTTCAAAAAATAAACAAAAACAGAGACTTTTGGACAAAAGCACATAGAGATATCAAAAGTCTGTCTTACCGTGCTCCTTAAAGACTGAATGACAAATAATGAGATCAGGGACACATCATGGTTCTGTAAACCAACATGATTTAACTTCCTCTTTCTGAGTAAGTCACCTTGGTTTGTGACAAAAAATAAGTCATATACAAAGATCTTCTTTTAGGCAAATGGACAGACAGAGAGACAGATAGACAGACAGACAGACAGACAGATAGAGACAGACAGACAGACAGACAGACAGACAGACAGACAGACAGAAGACAGACAGACAGACAGACAGACAGACAGACAGACAGACAGACAGACAGACAGACATATAGATAGACAGACAGATAGATAGAGACAGACAGACAGATAGACAGATGACAGACAGACAGAACAGACAGACAGACAGACAGACAGACAGACAGACAGACAGACAGACAGATAGATAGAGAGACAGACAGAGATAGACAGACAGACAGACAGACAGACAGACAGACAGATATAGATAGATATACAGATAGATAGATAGATAGATAGATAGATAGATAGACATATAAACAGATATAGATAGATATACAGATAGATAGATAGATAGACATATAAACAGATATAGATAGATATATAGATTGATAGATATGTTGATAAAACATAGAAAATCTGTCAATGACATTGGAGTTTTTTGTTTGGCAGTCTACAGGTGTTTTCCTGCACTTCAACAGTATATATAAAAAGTAACATTTCCTTGACTCTATCACCAGCTGACTTCAATATAAACCCCTCATGCCCTAAAAGCTTCATCCATAAGGAAGTCTTTCTGGTCAAATCTTGAGACGTGTTTGTGTTTAAGACCCGCCCCCAGCAGATACTTCAGTCTGATGACGTTTGGGACTTCAGATTCGTCCCACACACCGGAGAGCATCATTCACCTGTGGACAGGTAAGACTGCTTTCATCTGTTCTTTCACACACAGAACATAACAGAGATGATATATGACTTACATCGAGCAAGCAATGATAAGGTTTTCTGGGTTAAAACTACCAAAATGTTTAGGTTCTATAATTGTGAATTTGTAAGATGAGGAATACATTCATGTTTTTATACAACCAAGATAACAGAAAGCGAGACAGAATAATAGTTTTGATAATGTAAAATCACAATGTCTCTCTCTCTCTCTCTCTCTCACACACACACACACACACACACACACACACACACACACACACACACACACACACACACACACACACACACACACACACACACACACACACACACACACACACACACACACACACACACACACACACACACACACACACACACACACACACACACACATACACACACACAAAATGAGCCAGACACCCATTTATAGAGAACAGCAACACAATAATTTTAACAAACGTCCTCCTCAGTGAGCTTCATTACATTTAGAGGGAAAAACAGCCGATGACTTCAGAGTTGCCTTCGTTAGTCATATATATCTCAGAACCAGACACAGTTGATTATACTCATTCCAGTTCAAGTTATCAGGAAGTAGAGCAGATGTCCATTAATCTTTAACTAGTGACCATCAGCAACTCTTCAGACACAGGTTTCTATTATCCCTCTATGGTGGTGCTTAGCCTCATTTTTATGGGTTTTTTAATGGTGCACTTCTATGCAGTTCTGACGTAATTTCAGAGAAACAGATAATAAAAGAGCTACAATTTGAATGATTCATTTTTAAAACAAAACTTTTTTCTAACATTACGACTTCCCAGCAAACAAAAATAGGTTCTAAGACTATTTTGCATATGTTCCCAGTGAATTTTGAGAACATGAGTTTCTAATCTCTTCTGAATGTTCAGAATGTCTACTTTTATTATTATTATTATTATTATTTTTTTTTTTCTTGGCAGTATACAAACATTAAGGGAACATGCAATTTATAATGAATAATTCCAAACATTATGGGACTACATTAAAGGAACATTCTATTTATAATTATTTTTATATTATATATTAATTTATAATTACTGTAATAGTTCCAAGCATTATGGGAATGCTATTTTTAAATGTTTTCTGAACTTTCTGAAACAAGTAGTAACATAAAACAATAACAACAACAAAAAGGTTACATAAACGTCAACACTTTAGAAACAAATACAACAAATCCATGATTTGTAATATGTTTATTATTATTATTGTATTTATTATATCTTATATATTATATTTGTTTTACACTATCATAGAAAATATACATTTAAACATTATTCTTGAATGTTCTATTAATGTTACTGGAAGAAGTTTAAAATAAATGAGCCAGAATGTTAGTCAAAGTTAGTTGTGTCACCTTTGATTCATTTAATGCATTCTTGCTGAATAAATTGATTAAACAACATCAACATTACTAACCCCATACTTGAATGGTGAAATAATTAAAAATATAATACAATTATCTATTACAGTTATTGCTGTATGCAGATTCAATAGATCTGTAATAATAATGATAATAATATCATATTTTTTTACAAACGCAGTTTGTCATGTCAGGCTCTCAAGTTTCACCTTCATGCACATGGTTTTCTAAAGACATTTTTTACCTGTATGTTATGTATGTATGAATAAATAAATAACTAATCTGCCTGTTTTATTCTCTTTATTAGTATAGTTATTTTTTAGGAATAAGGAAAATCTGCCAAAATGTGCTGCAAGGGTTTCCTCAAAGTTATGATGTTCGTCTTCAATGGCGTCATCTTTGTGAGTATGGCCTTTCCAGGATTTCTTAATTCAACACATTTTTATTGCATCTATTTAAATCTTATCAGAATAAAGTACATAGCAAAATCTATTACTTTTATTTCTTAACTACTTTTACTTTAAATTCCTCTTTTAAACTGAGCTACAATAACCCTTATCAAGGGAACATAATAAAAGCTCCTTCATCCACGTCAGTCATGTTTCCACATGCAAAATGGTTTATTGCATCATTAAACTGTAAAATGACACAGTGCTTTCCTCTGTCCTCCTCTTCCTCATTGCAGCTGGCAGGTGCTGCCGTATTGGGGGTGGGCATCTGGGTGGCGGTGGACAGAGTCTCTCTTCTGGGCATTCTAGAGAACATTGAAGACGCGCCGCCCGAGCTGGCCCAGCTGGCAAACATTGGCTATGTGCTGATCGGCGTGGGAGCGTTTCTGACGCTCATGGGCTTCCTGGGATGCTGCGGAGCCGTAAAGGAAAGCAAATGCATGCTGCTTTCGGTGAGTGACCCCATTTCTGTCAAATGTGTTTAGCCACAGATCCAGACAAAAAGGTACATTTCTCAACTTTTCTCCTAGTTCTTCATCATCGTGCTCATCATCTTCCTCGTGGAGGTGGCAGCGGCGATAGTGCTCTTCGTCTTTGAGCCTTTGGTGAGAGCTGATGCACCGCACCAGAACAAAAGCACATATACTCTGAAAAAATTGGTGTTTGGTTTACAATTTGCACTAAAAATTGCTAGCAAATTTCACAAATAATTATAAAGAAACAGCAAGTAACACATTGAATTAAATGTGAAGTTTTAAGGTAGCATAGCACTTTTTGTAAAACATTTTGATTGTGTTTACAATAATGACAAATCTTTTTATTTTTGTTTTATTATTTTACAACGCTGCTAAAACATTTCACACACCCTTTGGCCAATGCATTTCCAATTGGATTGGTTATCAACATCATTGTTATTGGATAAGGAATTTTGAGAATATTACTCTCACAAAGCTAAATTCGAGCATATTTTAAGACAAACTAATAGAAATGTCCATGTTTCAAAGCATTTCATAACCGTGGAAGCTCACAGAAATAACACAAATACAAAACACTTTCTTAGCAACTCAAAAAGCATATGTAGCAAAGTAAATAATACTAATAATACATTACAAAGACATAATGTTATATAGAAGGGAATTAAACATTTTAATTTGATCCTGAACATGTTTTCTTTAAATAAATTAAAGTAAATACATTGTCCATGAGTTCATATATTCACAATACAAGAAACAACACATTATGAAGCACAATGGTTTATTATAAACAATAGATAACATCCACGTCCTTATTATATGATTGGTTTATGATTGGTTGAAATGAATCGGTCTTCACAAGTATGTAGCGTGTGGTTGTGTAAACTCAGAGTCTGAAGGGGAATGTTATCCTCGTTCCAGGTTCAGAAAACTCTGGAGGAAATTGGACAGAAAGTTGCTAAAAGCATCGAGGATAACTATGGCAAGGATGAGAGTTACACTTCAGTCTGGAATAGCACTATGACTGAGGTACAGCACCAGACATCATATCTAGCTGTTTTCTGATATTACAATCCTAATAATTCCAACTCTTGTTTGTAAACCACAGCCTATGCATGCTTTTTTCTTCCTAGCTGAAATGTTGTGGATATAATAATTACACTGACTTCACGGACTCTCAGTTCGTAAATACAATGAGTTTATATCCTGACACATGCTGCACAAGCAGATCAAGACCATGCAATGAAAATGAAGCAAACAAAGAGGTATGTTATGGAACGCTTTGTGCTGAAACTTACTACCAAAGCTGAAATGTATGAGATATGTTATGAAATAAACAAATGTATGACAATCTCATAGCAACACTGCACACCACTAATCTGTCATACAGCAAGACAGCACGCTACTATCTGCATTATTTTATCACATTGGTTTAGTCTATTTGGGTTGCAAATAATACATGTATGTGCATAATTGTCTAAGCAAATGCAGATATTGTATTGATGTGTTTGCTGTTGTTATAGCCTGTCGTGGGCTGCTTCCGGGCATTAGTGGGTCTGATCGAGGACAATGCCGTTCTGCTGGCTGGTGTGGCTATAGGAATCGCTGCTTTAGAGGTATTTCCTTCATTTTTACTTTACACTTGAATAATTCAACACATGCTCGATCCTCTGTGCAGATTAATGTCTTAATATGCACAAAAATACAAACATCATGATGAGCAAAATCTTACTATGCGATACAAAAATGAACCGATTGTCTGAATTATTTTAGGAAATGTTCACCTCGTATTTCATAAAAGTTCACCAGTTTTTGATCCACAGACTAAGATGAGCTGTTGAGGTTTGCATACACATATGTATAAGCAACATTTACCACAAATATGACCAATCCGATTAAACCAACACAAATAGAGTTTAGTTACAAAAATAAAAGGTAGTTAGATAGTGACTTAAAAAACAGAAAAATAAAAAATGGTCATTTAATCAACTCATTCAAATTAGTACTACTGCTAATGATCTATGTTCTACACTATTGCACATCATTTCTTTCTGTACAGATTGCAGCGATGGTTGTTTCCATGATCCTCTACAATAATGTAGGAAAATGAGACCAGGACCGGCTACATCACTGTTTACTGTAAAATGTAACTATTGAATATTGAACTAGAGTTATGTAAATACTATATCTGCTGCAGTATGAACAACATTTGCACTAAAATTTGATATTTTTTGTTCTCTTTTAATTTTTTAATCCTCAAGTAGAAGAAAATGTTTTACTCAGCGTACTAATGTATGAGCCTGACTCCAAATATTTAATATAAAACAATGTTGTGTTGAATACTATAGCTCATTAAAGATCACTACAGCATTTATACAATAAAAACATACATCCTTTAATAGTTTGATGTATTTGTATGGGGAAAATAAACTGATGTTTTTAAACCTCTGTACCAATTATCTTATTATGACGCTTTTGAAAAAGTCACTTGATTTCAATGTAAATTCATAAACATCCCATGATTATATCATACCACAGCCACTGGAGGTCCATCTCTGTCAAGTTGAATGATTTATTAGCTCATGAGTCGTGGATGTTAGCGAGACAAATGGACTGTATTTGTGTTTTGGATAGTTGGCTGTAAATTGGAGGCACAGGTAGCTTCGTCTGTTGTTCATCACCAGTCCCCTAAACTCAATATACACACAACTGGAGAGGGAGGGGGGGCTTCACTTCTGCAGTGATGTGTATGTGCAGACCAATGTGTGCTACACTACTGAGTCTCAACACTTCACCAACCTATGCATATATTCACTGATTAGACAAAAATAAATAATGAAATCTACCCAGAAAAAAAGGGAACTTTCTCTCGAGGAAGAAAAAGGGCAGGTGCTCAAGCCCCCTTTGATGTGTGTGTGTGTGTGTGTGTGTGTGTGTGTGTATGTGTGTGTGTGTGTGTGTGTGTGTGTGTGTGTGTGTGTGTGTGTGTGTGTGTGTGTGTGTGTGTGTGTGTGTATGTGAGAGAGTGTGTGTGTGTGTGTGTGTGTGTGTGTGTGTACAGACATATTATAATAATATATTGTTTATTTTATTCCAATATATTTAATATTCTATTATTTATTTAATTGTTATCTCACACATCATAGATCTGCATTCAAAAGTGCTCTTGTTTTGCAATGGAATGCTTTCTATAATGTATTTCTATAATAAAAATACATTTGTGATAGATCTTATTGATATATAATTAACATCAAACAATCATTATAATTCTGTTCTCAGTGATTAACGGTTCAATGAAAAGACACTAAGCATGTAAATGGCCACTGAACAAAAGAAGAAGAAAGTAGAACGCATGTTTTTTTCTGTTTCATGGTTACTCTTTGATTCTAAGCTCTGTTAAGAATGTCTTAAGACATTAACGTTAAAATATGTTTGTTCACAGACCTGGGGCCTCATTTAAAAAAAAATTACACAGAAACCATCTTAAAATTGATCTTACACACTCAAGTCCACTTGTTTTTTACCTGGGTATGCCAAGGATGTCTATATAACACCTGGAGTATCTGTCCATGAGCATTCCCACTGATCTCAAATAACATTAGTTTAGACTGAAACTCAGCACCGTAAGTACGAGCTCTTGAAGCTCATGTGTACCAAAGGTGTAGTAGATAAGAAAACCTTTGGGGGAACCAAAAGTAAGGTAGGTTAAGTCCTGTAAAGCTGGGTTGTTTCAGTTAATTTATTAGTGACTTGAAAAAAAGGCTTTCATGCAAAAGGTACTGTATAAACACGCACACTCCCTGCAGACATTCATATGCTAAAAAATAAAAATAAAAATAAATCTCATGTGTATATGATCTTGTGGACTTACAGCAGTTGCCACGCATGTTATCACAAAAAAAATATATAATTTGTATTTTAGAAAGAAAGTAAATTATGCTGCTTTGGAATAATGTCACCAGCAGGTGGTGCAAATAACACACAAATATGGCATCTTCAGTGAGACAAACCAGAGGTGCATTCCCAAAATAATTGTTAGCTGGTCGCACATTTCTTTGAACTCTATTGGTAAAGACTTGTGACCATAGTTACTTTCTGGAAATGCAACTCAGATGAGTAAAATCTGACCAGTAAACAGTACTGTGTAGGTCAGGGATGGGAAACATCAGTCCTGGAGGGCATCTGTCCTGCAGAGTTTAGCTCCAACCCTAATCAAACACATCAGAACAAACTAATCAAGGTCTTCAAGATCATTAGAAAGCTACAGTCAGGTGTGTTTGATTAGTGTTGGAGCTAAAGTTGCCCATCCCTGGTGTAGGTCATAGTACAGTACAGTGTATGTACTTCTAACTATCTCGTAATGTATTGCTATTTATGCTGTTATACTGAGGTACTGAATGACAGAAGATTACAACTTATTGCAGTCAAATCTTTCAGATCTTTATTTTCTGCATTGAAAACACAAACAATTCCTCATAAGGTAAAAAAAAAAACAACAACTCCTGAACACATTTAAATGAAGCAAACAGAATATTAAAGACAAGCTGTAAAAAAACAGACTTGGAAAAAACGCATATGATTATATTGTGTGTCAACTTTCAGAGCTTTTCAGGGCTCCACATACACACACAAGATATAGAAAAATGCTCTAAAATGTTTCACCAGGTTTCCCAGAAAAACTATGGTTTCTTCTTATCAAGCTGAAAGAAGGAAAGGGTAATAACAGCATGAATAAATAATACCCTTCAAATTTGTGTATGGAATGACTTAGTTATAAAAATACTTTGTTATAAAAACCAGTATGTTGACCAATCACTGCTAAGCCCCGCCCCCTTAGCTAATGGTGCTCTATCTGAAAACTCTTCATGCTTGTTCTCTGTTATTTAAAATGACCATATATTTAGTAGATAGACATTTAATATTCTCACACTGACATTAAAGAGGATTTACTGCATTTTTGCTAAATATGAGACATTTAGTATTTTGTAAATCAGCAAAACTTACCCCTGCATTCTCATAAACAGGTTCATTCATCTCAGCATCACAAGCTTTATGTCTGTCATGATGACTTCTGGAATGATTCATCTTTGACATGGAATAAAAGTTCAATAGAGATAAAAATACTGAAGTTTATGAGTAACTCAGTATATAAATTCACAACTACATTCAGGCTTTCAGTGGTCTCAGCCTCAGACGGACCGTTGGCTAAACGTCTGATGCATACGGGTCACTTATCTGGACACACTTCAGGAGTGTTGAAGTCATCGGTGGATTGGTTGAATTATTCAGGATATCCTGGAGACGTGTGAGTGGCATTCTTTAACGTTATGCCTTGAAACAAAGATGTAGTGATGCCAAACCCCTCACGAAAGAAAGAAAGCCATCGTGTTTACACATGTGACGGAGAACGCTTATCAGGGTCAACTAAATGCTGGATTTTCAAAAGTATGTGAAGTTTAAAGCTCACGTCATAGAATCTTTAAAATACATCCGAGAGTTTCACACACCGGTCTGTTATTGTGGCGACATTTCCACACCGTGAAACGTGATGCTGAACGAAACTAACTGTGATTGGTTGATTGACATGTCGGTCAAGCGGCCTCAACGGCCTTGGCCAATGAATGCGGCCATATATTCAAGACCTTTAGCCGTCAGTCTGAAGGTCTGGCTACGCAAGACTAGGCTTTCAGTGCTTGATTTAACAAAATAATTTACCTGATCAATACACTACTGATAACCAAACACATTTTCTCACCTGAGACTCCTGTGTGTCCTTTCTCTTTTTCATCCTGCTCCTCCTTAAAGATATTGAGTATGATCATTTTGTTTTTAATCTGAAAATCTGTTTTTCTAAACGGTTCAATGACATTTAGTATTTCTGATCAGATGTCAATCTTCAAATCAGTCTGCGCGTATTTCCTCTTTTCACACTGCTGTTTAAAGATATTGAGTAAAATTGCACTGTCTGTGATCATAATGATACACACATCTTACCAAATCAACACCATTGCGATGATAGCTGCTGCTCCACAAACTATTCCAATTGATATGTATAATATCACCAGACGTCCTACAACAGAGACAAAATAATAAAACATATGAACAGATTATTTTGCTTCACTTTAGAAGGAGTAATGTAAGTAAATGAGCTGTTCTACCTTTAACAATGACAGTAACAGCGTCTGATCTCAGAGATCCGTGTTGATTGTGAGCCTCACAGTAGAAGCGTCCACTCTGTAGTGCACTGAAACTCTGTCCAGATCCAACAGCTGAGCTTTGATTCCTCCTTAAACCAGATGATATCTGAACAGGTGGGTTTGAATCACTGCTGCAGGTCAGAGTCACTGAATCTCCCTCCACTATTTCACCAGATCCATTTATGAACACTGAGACGCTCCTGGGTGCATCTAAACCAGACAAAAATAAAATGTTAAGTTTCAAACAAAACTCAACAAGTTAATAAATACACTGAAATTATACTCACACATGACATTGAGATAAACAGCAGGAGAGGTGTAAGTGTGTCCATGTACAGCACAGCTATATCTGCCTGCATCCTCTCTTCTGACTGACTGCAGCAGGAGTTGATTGTTTCCGTCTCTTCTCTCAGTTAATGTCTGTGAGTTTCTGTACCAGATGAATGTTTCTCTGTCAGTCAGAGCGCAGCTGCTTTTACATGTCAGACGGACTGAATCTCCCTCTTTCACTCTCTCAGGAGACTCCACCTGAAGATCTGAACACAACACACACATTATATCTAGTGCTGCTGTCATACACTGATTATTATTCAACATAATGCACAGAAGAAGAGAGAAACCTCATCAAAGTCACCTGTGACTGTAAGAGTTACTCCTGGTTTACCAGTCCAACTTCCTGTTGTTACATTTGTAGTGAATCTGAAACGGTACTCGTTTTCATCTTTCTGTGTCACATGACTCAGTCTGACCGCACAGTTCTGCTGTTTATCTCCCAGATACTGAAGCCTCTGACTGTATTCAGGGTCCTTAGACAGATCTGGGTAATCTTTAAATGTACCTTTAATTTTGGTCCAGAACACTTCCCTGACCTGATGTCCAGTAGGGTATGTATAAGTGCAGCTCATTATCACTGATGAGTGTTTTAGTGCACAGATGTGTGAAGGACTGTAACTCACACCCAACCAGCACTAGAAGCCCCTGAAACATAAATAAATAAATGCAGCAGCTATTAACAGATTATATATGCTCAAAATTAGTCTTGTTGAGTGGAGGGTATCAAAGAAAAGTATTCTATTCTTCTTCTGTTATATTTAGCAAACTCTTTTATATTATGAGAGAGCACCACCGAACACTCAACACGGAGAACAAAAGCATGCGTTGTGCTCTAAGGTATATTCAGGCCTTGATCTTTAGCACTGCTTTGGGATTGGGATCCCGCCGGACCCAGCACAGATCTTGTGGAAACAGGCGGTTTTACCTTTGCTGAGGATGGGAGTGGGCGGTCAAAATATATAGCATGGGGCACATAACCGAGATTATAGGTACATAACAAGAATAATTAAGTTACATTAACGCAAGGCTTACAGCGCTAGTTGGTGTTACACCATGTTTGGTTATACACTGATTGCATTACTTGACCACTTTCAATTTGCATTTTTATGGAAATAAAAATAATGTAGTGCTGTTGGAAAACAAATGGTACAACTCTAAACTGAACGCATCTCATCAGCAGGATTGCCAGGTGTGCATGACAAAACAAGCCCAATGTCCAGTCAAAAACAGCCCAAAGTAGTACAATGGATTTTTACATTTTATGGGTCTGGCTTCCGGTCTCATTCGTGTCCAGCTATTTTTACCTGTTCAAAACAGCTTGTTTGCTGCTTGATATTGCAAATTGGTGTGTCTTACCTTAATGCATTATCTTAACTATGAACACACTGGTTTGTAGTGCAAACAGTTTTACATTTACATTTATGCATTTAGCAGATGCTTTTATCCAAAGCGACTTACAGTGCATTCAGCATATACATTTATTTTCAGTACATGTGTTTTCAGTAATGGTTTTACCATTAACTGCACTTTGTTTTTCTTCTCCTTATTTCCCTACAGTGGCGAGTGAACCAGAAGTCTCACCCATAGTTTTACTTCCACGTTGAAGAATAAGGTTTATATACAATATTATAACGTTCGAGGGTGTGAGCGGAAGACACATATTGCTTGAGCAGGCAGTAACAAAAATAATAATAAATAAAATCAATTGAATATGCACCAATTTTGTGACGGGCCTGCTACAAAAATGTCTGATGTGTTTACATTTTACATGGCATGAGAATGTGAAAAAGTGTGAAAAAACACTAAATCCAATTTGAGTGGTCAGAATAAAACAGATTTCAGAAATGTAATTTGAACAGGATTTCAAACCACATAAGAATGTAGCTTTAAATGCATTTGAATAAATTGAATTTCATGTGATTTTGGCTGTTCACACATGCCAAGTATGAGGATTACAATTGCATATGCACAAAAATCCGATTTGGACTGACTGTTTGAACAAGGCTATTGAAAAGCATCAGAAACTCACCGTGAAATATGAAAGAAAAGATGAGAGGAAGAAGAAGAGCCATTTTGACTGACATCACCATAGCAACACCTGCAACACGCAAATCTCAATGTGGTTGAGATTTACAAGAAAAATATACTTCAGTCTTTCTACCTCAACATTTTTATTGTAATTATTTATGAAATTTACTAGCAATGTCTGAGTAAAAATAGTTTCAAAACAGATTATTTTTTTGTTAAGTGTAGAAGCATTGAAAATGTATAAACAAACAAACAAAGAAAACATAAGAAACTGGTCATACCGTAGTGCAGGACAACTCACCAGCTGAAACCAAATGACTCATGAAGAGAAACAAGATTTAGCAGCCTCATTTATAACCAGAACGACATCACTTCCTCTCTGTCCGCTCTCCTTTTAACATCTGATTAGTGACGTCAAAATATTACATTCAAAAATAGAAAATCTTTCTTAAGATTTGCCAAAATATAAAACAACAACATCAAAACATTCTGTTTATTGCCAAGTCTATTTTACAGATTTTAAGATCATGAATACTTTGTTGTAAATGAAAGCCAGGAATAAACACATACATATTGCATGTATGCTGGTAAGCTACTCATTCTAAACACAAAAGTTAAATCAGTACCTAAAGTCATAAAATATACACAACAAAAACCCCATTGTAGGATCAGAACGAGTCAGACAATTTAAGATTTGATCAGAAAATCGAAACATGAGGAGCCGAAATTCCAGAGAGGCCTCAAGAAAAAGGTTATGAATCAGATCCCTAGCTCCAACCCGTCTGAAGAAAGACTAACAAACAAGCCTCTTACAGAACAGCTTGCAACGTTAAAACAAAAGTAACACTTATTGATAAGTCCAACTCAGGAAGGAGACTGTCAAATTTGGGGCAAGTGATCAAGACTGATGGTCAAAGAGACATATATTCAGTGCATGTATGTGTCTATATATATATATAGTATAAAGAGGGTGGGCAATCATTGGTTTCACTTCCCTGACAACCACCAAAAGCTATAGTGAGACATATAGTCACTCACACTAAACATGAGGTACTAACCAATGCCAGTGTTATTTATATACCTGAATGACGGAATGGGCCTTTTATGCTTTGAAATAATTAGTTCCAAGTAACAATAAAAAAACGTTGTTATCTGCATGTTTAAACACAAATACTCCTACAAGTATCTGTGCGATTTGAAATACATCCTTATTGACTCAATCAGGTAAAATAGGACATATATTGCATATATCACAATGTGTATCCTAAGATACATTTGGATATTGTGCTCACAGTAGGCAGGCCATGAAAATGATTAAATTATGAAAGTTTCCGCCAAAGGGTTTGACAGATAATTACTCTTGACAAGTTGTTGTCAGAAGTGTCTCTAGAAGAAAAATGTAACATTTTATGATGAAAATACTCTTTCCAAAAACATGGATTAATTCAGCTCTTAAGTAAAACTAAAAACAGAAGAAATGAAAATCCAGCATCAGACTAGCAGTGCCACACTCCCACCACACGAAGGCGATGTCAACACAGAGATCAGTTTTCCCAGGAACAGTAATTTCACCAAACTATTTTCTTCATTTTTACTATTCACTTGAGGCATTCAACACATGCTAGATCCTCTGTGCAGATTAATATGTTTTAATATGCACACAACGATAAAGACAAACATCATGATGATCAAAATCTTACTATGTGATACAAAATAATTAATTATTTTAGGAAAAGTTTACCTCATATTTCATAAAAGTTCACCAGTTTTTGATCCACAGACTAAGATGAGCTGTTGAGGTTTGCATACACATATAAATAAGCACTTACCTAAAAAAATGGCCAATCTGGTTAAACCAACACAAATACAGTTTAAATCAAATCAAATCAAATCACTTTTATTGTCACATCACCACAGCACAAGTGCCTTGGTGAGTGAAATTCTTATTAGCGTGCTCCAGACAGTGCAAAAAACAACAACAATTTACATATGGACAGTACATATTTACAGACTGTACAGAAGACAATGTGCAAAATACACATACATATACTCAGTACACATAGTGTACTATAAAGACACAATTATCAGCGACACATTATACACCGTATGGGCACATCTACATTATGTACAGTATCTATACATAATGTAGTCTATACATAGTAATAATGTGAGGTGCAACAGATTATAAATTAACAGCAGATTGGTTGAGCAGCAGATAGATGTGCAAAGGTGCAACAGATTATTCATATGCAGTGTCGTGGATGTGCATTGTATGGTGTCCAGTGATAGCAGATAGGTTGTGTTAGTGCAGTGTGTGCGTGTAGTCCAGTTAAACTGTGTTAAAGTGCAGTGCATGGCATGTTGTGTGAGTGGGAGTGTGTTGTAGGGTGGGTCATTTCTGACTGTTCATTAGCCTGATAGCCTGAGGGAAAAAGCTGTCCCTCAGTCGGCTAGTGCGGGATCGGATGCTGCGGAAGAACGTCCTGAGGGCAACAGAGAGAGCAGTCTGTGGGACGGGTGACTGGAGTCTTTGATAATCCTCCGGGCTTTCCTTGTACACCGCCTGGTGTAGATATCCTGGAGGGAGGGAAGCTCACCTCCAACAATGTGGCGGGCAGTTCGCACGACCCTTTGCAGAAACCCTGCGGTTGCCAGCGGTGCTGTTTCCAAACCAGGCGGTGATACAGCCGGTCAGGATGCTCTCCACAGTGCAGGTGTAGAAGGACCTGAGGATTCTGGGGCTCGTTCCAAACTTCCTCAACCGTCTCAGGAAGAAGAGACGCTGATGTGCCTTCTTCAGCACTGCATCTGTGTGAGCAGACCATGTGAGATCCTCGGTGATGTGAACGCCGAGGAACTTAAAGCTGGTCACCCGCTCCACAGGTGTCTTGTCGATGGTGATGGGTGTGTGTTCTCTGCTCTGTCTCCTGTAATCCACCACCAGCTCCTTGGTCTTGGCGATGTTGAGTGAGAGGTGGTTCTCCTGACACCATTTATTCAGGGTACTCACCTCCTCTCTGTAGGCCGTCTCATCGTTGTCGGTGATCAGGCCTATCACCGTTGTGTCATCAGCAAATTTGACGATGACGTTAGAGCTGTGTGTAGCTGTACAGTCGTGTGTGTACAGGGAGTACAGGAGTGGGCTGAGGACGCAACCCTGCGGTGCACCAGTGTTGAGGATCAGGGGAGATGAGGTGTTGTTGCCCATTCTGACCACCTGACTTCTGCCTGTCAGGAAATCCAGGATCCAGCTGCACAGAGATCTGTTCAGTCCTAGAGTCTGGAGCTTCGCAACCAGTGTGGCAGGCACTATGGTGTTAAATGCCAAACTATAATCCACGAACAGCATCCTCACATAGGTGTTCTTGTTTTCCAGGTGGGAGAGAGCAGTGTGCAGGGTGAAGGCAATAGCATCGTCTGTGGAACGGTTACTGCGGTATGCAAATTGTAGTGGGTCCAGTGAAGCAGGCAGCACAGAGCAGATGTGTTCTCTGACGAGCTTCTCAAAACACTTGCTGAAGATGGGGGTCAGAGCAACGGGCCTCCAGTCATTCAAGCATGTGATTTTATTTTTCTTATGGGCACAATGATGGATTTTTGAAGCACGAGGGAACCACAGACAGAGAGAGGACAGATTGAAAATGTCTGTAAAAACCCCAGCTAGCTGGAAGCGCATGCTTTGAGCACATGGCCTGGTATACCATCTGGGCTCACGGCTACGGATGTTCACCCGTTTAAAGGATCGGGTTACATCCGCGACAGAAAGCGTGAGTGGACTGACCTCTTCTGCGGCAGCCGGCAGCGCTCTCTGTGTGTGCGGTGGTGTCAGCCTCGAACCGAGCATAAAAGGTGTTGAGCTCGTCCGGTAGAGAGGAGGCAATGTTCACAGTAGCTGGTTTATTTTCTTTAAAGCCTGTGATGTTGTTGATGCCCTGCCACATGCTTCTTGGGTTATTGTTGTTGAAGTGTTCTTCAACTTTGTTTTATATGTTCGTTTGGCTGCTTTGATGGATCTCCTGAGATCGTAACTGGCTTGTTTCCGATCGTCAGTGTTTCCGGATTTAAAGGCAGATGTCCGCGCTGACAAGGCTGATCGAACATCGCTGTTAATCCACGGTTTTTGGTTGGGGTAGATACGGATTGTTTTGGTCGGAACTACATCATCTATACACTTCCTGATGAAACACGTGACCGTATCTGAATACGCCTCTATGTCGTCTTCAGACGCTGCCCGGAACATGTCCCAGTCCACGTGATCAAAACAGTTGTAAACATATACAGATCTAAACATTTTTGTTTAGTTACAAAAATAAAAGATAGTGACTTAAAAAACTGAAAAAAATAAGCAAATAAAAAAAGGTCAAGTAGCTAATTCATTCAAATTTGTACTGCTAATGATCTATGTTCTACACTATTGCACATCATTTCTTTCTGTACAGATTGCAGCGATGGTTGTTTCCATGATCCTCTACAATAATGTAGGAAAATGAGACCAGGACCGGCTACATCACTGTTTACTGTAAAATGTAACTATTAAAATGTAACTATTAAATGTAACTATTAAATATCTATTAAATAACGCTACACTAACCTGATTCAGAACACTTTATCCGCGGATCCAGCGTGGCCATTGGAGATACTCCGGAACAACGTGTTGAACAACGACCACCTGAACAACCGCAGGAGGCGAAGGAAACATCGCGGGAGACGTGCTGGAATACGCAACAGACTGAGGAAAAGGGCTCACAGCCCTCCTCTACCAAGTATTCTGCTCGCTAATGTCCAATCCTTGGAGAATAAGATGGACGATCTTAGAGCCAGGATAAGTTTCCAACGGGACATTAGGGACTGTAACATCTTTGTTTGATCAAATATGGCTCACGCCGACGGTCCCGGACACCGCTGTAACGCCGTCTGATAACTTCTCTGTTTTACGGATGGACAGAACAGCCGAGGCCAGAAAAAACAAAGGTGGTGGAGTGTGTTTCTTTATTAACAAGAAATGGTGTGACCCCAAGAGCATCTCCATTCTGTCGCGTTCCTGCTCGCCTCATCTGGAGCATCTCTCCATTATCTGCCGCCCATTCTATCTGCCCCAGGAGTTTACATCGACCATCGTTACTGCTGTCTACATTCCACCACAGGCAGATACCAGCTTGGCTCTGTCCAAACTCCACGATGAGCTCAGCGGATATAACAACAAACATCCTGACGCTGCCTTCATCATCGCCGGGGACTTTAACAAAGCCAACCTCAAGAAAGTCTTGCCGAACTTTCATCAGCATATATCCTGTCCAACCAGAGGACTGAATATACTGGATCATTGCTACACTCCGCTCAAAAACGCCTACAAAGCCCACTCACTGCCGGCTTTTGGCAAATCAGATCATGTCGCCATCTTCCTCACACCGGAATACAAACAAAGGATCGCTCACGAACCGCCGGTGGAGAGGGAAGTGACGCGCTGGTCCTCCCACTCTGAAGCTATGCTACAGGCGTCTCTTGATGACGTCGACTGGGACATGTTCCGGGCGAGTTCATCTGACGTCAGCGAATTCACGGAGGTAGCATTAAGCTTCGTAAACACGCTAACCGAGCAAGCCACTGAAACGGTAACAATAAGGACATTTTCTAATCAGAAACCGTGGGTGGACAGATCAATCCGTGATGCGGTTAACCATCGCACTGCCGCATACAATGCCGGTATTCTGTCAGGAAACATGAGCGAGTACAAAGCATCGTGCTACGCTCTCCGGCGTGCAATAAGAGCCGCTAAGCGCCGGTACAGTGAGAAAATTGAGTCACATTTCCAGCTCAATGACTCTCGACGCATGTGGCAGGGAATGAAGACCATCTGTTCCTCTGGAAATAACTCCTCCGCAGAGGTGAGAGCAGATCCGTTGCTGGCCGAAGAGCTAAACACCTTCTACGGCCGCTTTGACTGTAATGGCGGCGCAAATCTGCCGAACAGTCCGTCAGGAAGCAGCAGACAGAGCAGCGATCATGTTATCACCGTGTCAGAGGATGATGTTCGGAGGGAACTAAGGAGAGTGAACGTCAGGAAAGCAGCAGGACCGATGGGATTACTGGCCGCGTTCTGAGGTCCTGTGCTGATCAGCTTGCTGGTTTGTTTACTTCCATATTTAATGAGTCCCTTGCTACCTCTGTTGTTCCCACCTCCTTTAAAAAATCTGTCATAATCCCTGTGCCTAAGAACAGTAAACCCTCTTGCCTGAATGACTATCGTCCAGTTGACCTCACATCGACAGTCATGAAGGTTTTTGAGAGACTTTTAAAGAAACACATTTGCTCCTCCATCCCTGCTACTTTGGACCCTCTTCAGTTTGCCTATCGGCCAAATAGGTCTACTGATGATGCCATCTCTCAGGTACTGCACTCCTCCCTCACTCACATTGACAGCAAGAATGGCAACTATGTCAGGCTGCTATTCATAGACTATAGTTCAGCTTTCAACACTATAGTCCCCACCAAGCTATCTGATAAACTCACAGACCTCGGTCTAAACACTTCACTCTGTGACTGGATTCAAGATTTCCTCACCGCCAGACCACAAGTGGTGAAAGTCGGCCAGTTCACCTCCAACTCCATCAGCCTGAACATAGGAGCCCCACAGGGCTGTGTCCTGAGCCCCCTGCTCTACTCTCTATACACCCACGACTGCGTGTCCTCTCACAGCTCCACTTCTATTGTCAAATGTGCGGATGATACTGTGGTTCTGGGCCTCATTAACAACGATGACGAGGCCGCATACTTGGATGAGGTGGAGAGACTCACATCATGGTGCCAGAACAACTGTCTCTCTCTGAACGTGAGCAAAACTAAAGAGCTGATTGTAGACTTCAGGAAGAGACAGCAGCGGCCCTACACTCCTCTTATGATCAATGGGACCCCTGTGGAGAGGGTGAGTAGCTTCAAGTACCTCGGTGTAAACATCTCCGATGACCTAACTTGGACTACACATATTCAGACTCAGGTTAAGAAAGCCAGGCAAAGACTGTACCATCTGCGACAGCTGAGGAAATTCAGGGTCTCACCAGCTATCCTGAAAACTTTCTATTCAGGGGCCATAGAAAGTGTATTGATCTCAGGGTCGGCTCTCCCCTCTCTGCAGGACATCTACCTCAAACGCTGCAAAAGCAGAGCTGCTAAAATCCTCAAAGATTCAACTCACCCCGGTAACCATCTTTTCTGTTTACTGCCATCTGGCAAGCGCTTCAGGAGCATGATGGCAAATACTGAAAGACTGAGGAGGAGCTTCTT
The DNA here is from genome assembly GCA_027564155.1 of Gymnocypris eckloni scoliostomus. Classification (NCBI taxonomy): domain Eukaryota; kingdom Metazoa; phylum Chordata; class Actinopteri; order Cypriniformes; family Cyprinidae; genus Gymnocypris; species Gymnocypris eckloni. The sequence continues at coordinate 37,905,746 of CM050416.1, forward strand.
CCCTCAGGCCATCAGGCTCCTAAACTCAAACTCAGTTTCATAAACATTTACAAGACCCATTGTTAACTGTAAATATTCTCATATTCTCATTATTGCTGCTCTATGTACAATACCCTGAACAACCCGTCTGCACATCCCTCTTATTCACATTACTATTTATTAAGTCCCAGTACACTGTTTTTCTTTTTTTTTGCACATCTTATTGTTTTTTGCACATCTTATTGTTTTTTGCACATCTTATTTTTTGCACATCTTACTGTTTTGCACTTTTTTATTTCATTGCACATTTTACTCTTATTTCTCTTTTTTTACCATATATATGCCCTTGTGTTGTGTTACTTTATATAATTTTTATTCGTATTATTTTGCACTGTCCACTGAGCGGACCTGATTCGATTACATTTCACTTCTAATTATACCCTGTATAATTTATTATGTGACAAATAAAGAAACCTTGAACCTTGAACCTTGATTTGAACCAGAGTTATGTAAATACTATATCTGCTGCAGTATGAACAACATTTGCTCTAAAACCTTTGATATTTTGTTCTCTTTTAATTTTTTAATCCTCAAGTAGAAGAAAATGTTTTACTCAGCGTACTAATGTATGAGCCTGACTCCAAATGTTTAATATAAAACAATGTTGTGTTGAAAACTATAGCTCATTAAAGATCACTACAACATTTATACAATAAAAACATACATCCTTTAATAGTTTTATGTATTTGTATGGGGAAAATAAACTGATGTTTTAAACCTCTGTACCAATTATCTTATTATAACGCATGAGAAATGCTTTTGAAAAAGTCACTTGATTTCAATGTAAATTCATAAACATCCCATGATTATATCATACCACAGCCACTGGGGTCCATCTCTGTCAGGGTGAATGATTTATTAGCTCATGAGTCGTGGATGTTAGCGAGACAAATGGACTGTATTTGTCTTTGTGTTTTGGATAGTTGGCTGTAAATTTGAGGCACAGGTAGCTTCGTCTGTTGTTCATCACCAGTCCCCTACACTCAATATACACACAACTGGAGAGGGAGGGGGGGCTTCACTTCTGCAGTGATGTGTGTGTGCAGACCAATGTGTGCTACACTACTGAGTCTCAACACCTCCCGACCCGACCTATGCATATATTCACTGATTAGACAAAAATAAATAAAGAAATCTACCCAGAAAAAAAGGGAACTTTCTCTCGAGGAAGAAAAAGGGAAGGTGCTCAAGCCCCCTTTAATGTCTATGTGTGTGTGTGTGTGTGTGTGTGTGTATACAGGCATATTACACTATTATAAGAATATATTGTTTATTTGATTTCATTCCCACTGATCTCAAATGACATTAGTTTTGACTGATGAACTCGACACTGTAAGTACGAGCTCTTGGAGCTCATGTGTACAAAAGGTTAAGTCCTGTAAAGCTGGGTTGTTTCAGTTCATTTATTAGTGACTTGAATTCAGACTTTCATGCAAAAGGTACTGTATAAGCTTGCACACTCCCTGCAGACATGCATGTTCTGAAAAAAATAAAAATAAAAATAAAACTCATGTGTATATGATCTTGTGGACTTACCATGCGTGGCAACTGCTGTATCACAAAAAAAATCATTTGTATTTTAGAAAGAAAGTCAATTATGCTGCCTTGGAATAATGTCACCATCAGGTTGTGCAAATAACACACAAATATGGCATCTTCAGTGAGACAAACCAGAGGTGCATTCCCAAAATAATTGTTAGCTGGTCGCACATTCCTTTGAACTCTATTGGTAAAGACTTGTGACCATAGTTACTTTCAGGAAATGCAACTCAGATTAGTACCAACTAACCAGTAAACAGTACTGTGTAGGTCAGGGATGGGAAACATCAGTCCTGGAGGGCATCTGTCCTGCAGAGTTTAGCTCCAACCCTAATCAAACACATCAGAACAAGCTAATCAAGGTCTTCAAGATCATTAGATAGCTACAGTCAGGTGTGTTTGATTAGTGTTGGAGCTAAAGTTGCCCATCCCTGGTGCCCATAGTACTTCTGATTACTTTTTTATCAATTCAATCTACATTTTTCATCAATTTTCCTTAATCTTTTTATAAAAAAATTCACACATTCACACAAGACTTCAAAACCTTTTCAGCACTTCACTTCTGCTCTAGCTTGTGTATCTACATTATATTTAAATTATTTTGTACAAAACCATCTGCTGAATGAATAAATGTAAATCTTTTTACACAGCACTGAACGGGACAGTGACTTCCTAAATATATTGCTTATAAATTTACAAGGTAGTGCAGTCATAACAAAGTGAGTGTATTTATTTATCATGCATGCCCCCATCTTTCTGCAAAATGCTTACTGTTAACATAAAGTATAAAAAAGAGAGTATTTGATCCCACTTTTGAAAGCATGAAAAATGGTTGAATGAAAATGTAAATGTTCTATCTGTGCATACCTCATATGTGGTGAATAAACAAAGCAATTTACTTAAAATTTCCATGGCAGCACATCAATACTATAAAATACAGACCTTAAAGGACAACTTTGAAAGGGTTTTGTTATTTTGGTTAAAAAATGTCATGGCAAGGTTGACAATTGCATGGAATTGCTCATCTGACGACCCCCGATGACTAAACCAACTGTGTTTATCAGAATACTTGCCAAAACAGGTATTAAAACATAACTTTGTGTGTATTTCTCTCTCTATCTCTCTCTCTGTGTGTGCGCACTTCGGGTGTGTGAGGCAGTGGTAAAAACAGCATTTTCTCTTTTGCTTTAATGGGAAAACTGGCAAGACAAAACACTTGCAAATGATACAATTTCACTTTATGATGGTTCAATTTAACAGTTAACCCATGAATCACATGTGTGCCGAACCGTGGGGTCTGGTCCGTACGGATCACAGATCATCTACGATCCGTTGCACTCCTAACCGTTATGGTATTAATATGTACATTTTAGGTATTGGTATAAAACTTTAAGAAACTAAAATGAATTATTTAGGGGTAAATAAGGTAGAAAGGAATGTTTTTGGAGAAAGTACCACTCTTGGCTCATGTATAAGATCACCGTACTAGCCCTTCCCTGGAGCCACATTCCACCACACATTTTGTCATTACTCCTTGTGCGTGATTTTCCTAGGGATAGAAGAGTAATTATGTTGACACTCCTGTTATTGTGTTCATGCTTGAATTATATACTTTATTATTATTATTTAAGCAGAAACCTGCTGAATTACATTCAACAAAAACTAAATCAAATCCAAGCTAAGAGCTGTTACTGAGAGCAGCCATGTTTCTGCACGTCATATAGGATTCTATGTGGAAACACCCCCTTTTCAGAGCTGTACGGCCATGTTCTTCACTCACAAGCGGATGTAAAATAGGAGAACAACAGACTTAGCCATGGTCAAGCCTTCCACAAAGAATTCAAAAGCACCAGGTAATCAGGAAGTTATGCACATTATTACATTTGTTTCGGGTCAATGTATTTTCTTTTTTTTGAAGGTATTGAAAGTTGATTATTTCCATGTTTTATCAGTCTGCAGGTTAAGACACTATGCATTACTACTCACTTGTTTTATATGGACATCATCCTGTTTGGTAAGTTTGAAAGACATTTTAAAGCAGATATTTGAAAAAATGGTCAAATAAATAAGCATTTTACATCTGCCTAATATACTAATTTGAATTGAGAATGCATTTCAATGTATTATCGATTTCTAAATCTAAAATTAAACTATACACAGCAAAATCCTTGATATGAAATTAACACTGCTGTTACAGTTATTCACTGTATATAGTAAGGAAATGTACCGTTAATCACTTAGCAGGTTTTTACTGTGGCATTTTTACAGCCTTTTACCGTTAAAAGCACGATCATTTTTTTGTGTACTTTCAAGTCACAAGCAAGTCTCGTCAAATCCCAAGTCCTCAAAGAGTTAAAGTTAATGAGATAATTAAGAGACTAATTAAAAGATGATTGTGCATTAGTGATAAACATCTGCTGTTATTGAGAATTACAGAGGATCAGACGTTGATGTTTTAATGATTAAAATTATGCCACCATCATGGAGATCAGTGTTTGCTTTAGTTGGACTCTTGACTCCTGCGATAGATCTTTATCTGTAATAATTAATGTGGTATTGTAAAGCAGAGAAGTCAGTACTTGACAATGATTAGCTAGTCACCATGGTTTGTTTAAATTATGTTTTGTTTCCTTGTTTGTTTAGGTTTTGCATATTTAGCCCTGTGTCGTTATAGTATGCAAGCAAAATGTTGTTCCGATTGTTTGTGCATAAAATCTATGTTACGCTTATACAAATTTGAACTACATAAATTAGAGAGATTTAAACCACGGACATTTGTTCATCAAAAGCATAAACTAATCTGCTATTTCAAGCAGTGGCACATTTTTTTAGCTGCAAAACAATATTGAAATTACTTAGAAGCAGATTTAATTGAATCAATGAAAGGCCCAAGAGCCCAACTACAGCAAACACCTGAGTTCATCTAAGGCTGTGGCTGAAGTCAGTTGTAGTTCTTGTGTTTCTGCTCTGCTGCAGTGTTTGTAAACAATGCGCCGGCATTAGGGAACTCACTGTCCGGTTTCCAATGTGCATTCTAAAAGTGTGTGTCTATCGTAGGCAATAAGAGTGTAGACATCCAGTACGAAAAAAAGCAAAATAACAAGTATAACACATGAATAACTGCAAAGTTTACTAGAAGCTCACAACATAGCTGCCATGCTTGGTGCTATTTATATTTCAGTTATTAAAAGGTCAAGAGCCCAACTAAAGCAAACACTAAAGCATCTACATGATGGTGGCATCATTATAACCAATAAAACATCAACATCTGATCCTCTGTAATTCTCAATAACAGCAGGTGTTCATCACTAATGCACAATCATCATTGAATTACTCACTTAATTATCTCATTCACTTTAATTTTTTGAGGACTTGAGATTTGACTTGAGACTTGCTTGTGACTTGAAAGGAATGATTTGGTTCATCCTCTGGTGAAATCAGCTGCTGAGTTCATAGGTGGAATAAACATATGGCAGGACTTTTACTTTCTGACCCCTAGATTTTACACCTCTGGTTGAAATATGCCAAATAACAGCACACTTGTCTCATTATTATTTGCTCGACATGCTTAGTAGTGTCCTCTTTAATTGTCTGATGCCTGTGTTGCATAGTGTGTTCGTTTTTTTTGGGTGGAGCAATGAAGTGAGGGGTGTGTTTATTTGGCTTTCATTTTCAGATATCAACAGTTTTTCTCAGTAATCACTTACTGCACCTGTGAGCTTGCTTTGAATGCATTTTAACATTACACACTTCAGCTTTAAGTAATCTCATAATTACTGCTGGGGAAGTGGATGGCATGTTTGTCATACAATTATATACAAGCAAATTGCTGTTTGTGTTTGATTTGTTGTGTAAAGGAAACTTTTTAATTGATGCTTTTGAATGCAGCCCATTAACAGTTTGTGTGTGATTTTGCCAAACGCCTAAAACTCTATAAAACTATTCTAGTAACCAGAGGTGGAACTTTGAAGTCACAAGTAAGTCTTCAAATCATATCCCAAGTTCCATTAAAGTTAATGAGATGCCTAATTCAATTATGATTGTTGATTAGTAATTAACACCTACTGTTAACAATCAACATAATTGAAGGAAAGAGAAACACAAGAACTATGACGGACTTCAGTCAAAGCCATGGATGGAATCAACTGAAAAAAAACTTCTGATGCCACCACAACGATGCAAACATAATTGTGGTTGGTCTTTTCTTTAGTTGGTCTCTTGAACCATTTGCTAATTCAATGTAATCTACTTCTAAGCCAGTGTTTTTCAAACCTGTCCTGTAGGCAACCCTACTTTGCCGATTTGTATGTCTCCTTTAAAAGACATTCCCAATTCAGGTCTTGTAGTAACTTCTAATGAGCTGAGTTGAATCATGTGTGTCTGATAAAGGAGATATACAAAAACGTACCAAACCGTAAGCCAAACAAACACACCCCTCACTTCATTGCTCCACCCCCAAAATAACGAACACACTATGCAACACAGGCATCAGAAAATGAAAGAAGACACCACTATGCATGTCCAGCAAATAATAATATCTCCTCTCCTCAAAATTGGATGAGGAAATAAATGATATTACAAAAATAAAACAGCGCATATATTACTAAATATGATATTAAAAGTCTAAAAGTCAATCGTTTTTATGAAGAAACACTGTCCAACACAACCGCAGGTTAAGTTACAGTGGGGGCTTGCCTCGCTTTGGTCCATTGAATTTCTACAGAGACCCTTAGCATACTGTGACTTTTCTGGAGGCTCATTGAGATGAATGGGGGAAGTCACATGAGGGAGGCAATGCCTCCATCTCGCTATAGTTGGATATGATTGGTTATGTTTGGATGTGATTGGTTCTTGAGATAAATCCCACATCTTGTTTCCATTCGAACTCTCGATCTGAATGAAGAAAATTATGGCGTTATTGAGATTACTAATTATAAAGTCCAACTCTCCCGCTTAGATACCACTGCTTTGTATGATGTCAAAATGAAACATGCAATGGCTTGAAAATGTGATTGTCAGTTTTCAATGAGCATTCAGCTTGATGAAATCAAATAGTTATCTTTGTGCCTGTGACAATGTTTGTGAAAGGGCTTTTATGACTATAACCTTGAAAATAAGTTGATTATTAAAAAACAGCTGAACTTCAGTTCACAAAAACGGTCACTATTTACAAATGCAAACAGGCTGCCTTGTTGGCAGAGGTTATTAACACTAACTCCGCCCACCAACAAAGCATTACTGAAGACTATCTTCTATTGACAGCTCTAGTGATGCAATCGACTGGGGTTCGAATCTGTGTTTTTCCAAACTTTTATCATACCTTTTCAAATCAGATATAAAGTCGGAAAGGCATGTGTTTTCAATAATGATGAAATAAATAATCATAAAGTTGAACTAAAAATATCAGGTAGGGTTAGGGTATGTGTAGGGAGGGATTTATTGTCCCAATAAGGTGACATGACATCAATTTAATAACTTGAATTAAAATGATAATTTACACTCAATATATTCTTATTGCATGCTGTTTTATAATGAACTGCAATATTGATATGCAGATAATTGCCACTATTTGCACTTAGTTTCTGAGAATCGCCGGTACTGCTGCGCGAGTGCGAGGTCTTGCTTTCCCAGTGTGCGCACCTCTCTCTCTCTCTCTCTCTCTCTCTCTCTCTCTCTCTCTCTCTCTCTCGTCTGCTCAGTTTCTGTTCATCGTTCATTAGTTCATCGTATAAATCATTGCGGTAAATGCAAAATGGTTGATCTAGTTGTCATAAACTGTCAAGCATATTTTCTACACATTTCTATTGTGTGACTGTTTATAAATTTGACATTAATTGTTCAAGTGAATATTGACTTTCACTAATGAAGAGAATATAGATCAACCAATGACAAACCGGTTCTCTGAAATAGCTCAAAGGTGCATCTCACGAACCTTCAATTGGAAAACATATAGAAAGAGGACAACACAAAATGTTTTATTGTGTTTATTTTCGCCTTTGTGCACATATTTATTTTTATTTTCTATTGCACAATGACATTGTAATGTTTTATTTTTGATCATTTGCTGCATTTCAGTATATTAACTGTCATCCAAACTGCAATAGTTTACATCAGGCAATACTAACAGAGTGCACTGTTATATTGACAATATGATTAAGCATTTTACCTATCTTGTTTGTGAATAATGACACAAGGACTTCAGGTATGCAAGAGGATTTTACCCCAGCTGCCTGGCCAGGGCCAGTATAGCCTGTGATGTTGAAGAGGTCCGAGACCAAAGACAGAATACTGGGACAGACTCATTATTTTTGTTGTTTGCTGTATTGTACTGTACTCTACAGTACATTCAATTGAGATGCATAGTCAAATGCATGGTTACAGTTACTGTACACACACACACTGTCAACACACATGTATGTTCAAACAACATGTAAAAGTTAATTTTGCATAATAGGTGCCCTTTAACCATTTGCACATATAAATACATGTTATATCCTGGTCCTCTCTCAGGCTCTATGGGCATTGAATGCTGGGATCCACATTAAACAATTTCAGCCCCCCAGACCTAAACCAATTCCTCGAAATAACAGTTCATCCATAATATCTGCCTTTGACATGGGAATCAGTGATGAAGAGTGGAACAGACTACAGAAGGCTATTGACTGGCCTATTCCAGATCAAGAAATCACTCATCTGAATCCGAGCACAAGTCCTGTCCACTCAACGTTCTCTATTGTGGGACTCAAAGAGAGTTACAAAGTGGGAGAAAAGATCTCTGTTACTATCACAGCCAGAGATCACAACAGGAACCTGAAAAGATACGGAGGAGATTTTTTCAAAGCGAAACTTTTCAATACAGAGCTAAAGGTGTGTTATATTACAATATATTATTTTTAAAATACATTTTGGTATTGAAAATAAATATAATGTTTCACTTGCATTAATTGTTTATTTATTAGCTAAATATTTCATATTATGTTTAGGTTTAAAAGCTTTACAAATATATTTATCAACAGACATTAGTTTTCTGCATTAAACTTGTTCTTTTCCATTCTTCTTGAAGGCGAGTGTGTATGGGGAGGTTGTGGATCATCGTAATGGCACTTACTCTGTTGCTCTTCTTCTGCCCTGGGAAGGTCAGGCACAAGTTTATGTACGTCTTGAGCACTCCAGCGAGGTTGTGCAGGTTCTTAAGAAATACAGGGATTCTTCATTCCCACGCAGCCACTATAATGGCTACTTTGAAGGACCAGGACCCAATAAAACCAGGATCAGTGAAGTAGTAGAATGTAATCTTAAGTGGGGTGCAGATGGAAGTTGGTGGAAAGGTGACTGCTGCTGTGAGTATAAGGATATAAGAACAGGGACGGTGTGGCAGTGTGAGAGACCAAAGGAACTTTCCTGTGACAAACTGGTTCGCCACTCAGGCGGACGTTTGGAAAACCCATTAAATATTATTGAGCAGCAGCTTTTTACAAAGTAACGATTCAAAATAAATTACTGAATAATTTTAGAATTGTTAAACAAACAAATAAGTGTAAAATCTCTCTCTCTCTCTCTCTACAGAAAATTAACAAATGTTGCTATTAATGGAGACAAAAAAATCCTAAATGTCCTTCCCAACACTGCATCTATTGGTAAGTTTACATAATGATCTCTGTACATTTTGACCATGTCATTTCCTGTTTGAAAAAAGAGAGAGAGAAATAAAATAATGCTTATTTTTTTCCAACCGAAAAGCAGAATTTGGCTTGTCCTGAATATCCATGAATATTTGGCACTATTTACACACTGAAATTGTTGCACACACATAAGTGTCGTTTCAGCGAACTAAATATTTAAGCCACTATAAACACAATTAAAGTATGAAATAAATGAAGCAAAATGTCATATGAAATTAACCATATATAAAACCTTATCAAATTAATTTTATTTTACGTTTTCATTTATTGCGATAGGACAGTTTAGACAGACAGGAAGTGAAATGACGGAGAGAGGGGAATGTGATCAAGAAAGATCCTTGAGTCGAGAGCTACACATTTCAGAGCACATGATAGACATGTATTTCATTTATTTCTTGCAAAACATATATAAACACACATATTTTTGTATATATGTTGCATATTTAAATAATATACATATATTGTTGACATGGTTGCTGCATATAATAGCATATGAAAAATCATCATATATTGTTAACACATCTATACCAATTTTACTATGGGGATTATATATACAGTGCTCAGCGTAAATGAGTACACCCCCTTTGAAAAGTAACATTTTAAACAATATCTCAATGAACACAAAAACATTTTCCAAAATGTTGACAAGACTAAGTTTTATATAACATCTGTTTAACTTATAACATGAAAGTAAGGTTAATAATATAACTTAGAGAACAAAATTTTCAGTTTTACTCAAATTAGGGTGATGCAAAAATGAGTACACCCCACTGAAAGTCTCTGGAGCAAAGCTAAATTTTAGACTACAAATGTCTAATTTAACAAGAATTCAACCACAGGTGAGTCTAATTATTAATTACATGGGTGACAGTTGACTATAAAAGGATGCTACTTAAAGAAAACCCCTTCCCATTTCATGCTGTCAGCAATGGCACCACATGGAAGAGAAAAGTCACAAGACCTGAGAAAGAAAATAATTTCTTTACACAAGAAAGGTGAAGGCTACAAGAAGATCAGCAAAGCTTTACTTATCAGTCAGAATACTGTAGCAAAAGTGGTACAAACATTTAAAAAGATGGAACTGCAACCATCTCCAGGTCATCCACGGAAGTTAACACCTCGTCAGGAGCGTCTTCTGATTAGAAGGGTTGAAGAAAATCGACATGCAAGTTCACTGCAGTTATCTAAAGAAGTAGAAAGCCAAACTGGGGTGACTATTTCCCTGACACAATACGGTGTACACTGCAGAGGAATGGCATGCATGGGTGCCGATCCACGAAAGAAGCCTCTCCTAAAGCCCAGGCACAAAAAGCCCGCCTAGAGTTTGCCAGGGCCCATGCTGACAAAGATGAAGACTACTGGGACTCTATACTCTGGAGTGATGAGACCAAGATAAATGTGTTTTGGAACTGATGGCTTCAAAAAATGTTGTGGCGCAAAGGTGAGGAATACAAAGAAAAATGCATGGTGCCTACAGTGAAACATGGTGGTGGCAGTGTCCTTATGTGTGGGCTGCATGAGTGCTGCTGGTGTCGGGAGCTGCATTTCATTGATGGCATCATGAATTCACAAATGTACTGCTCTATACTGAAAGAGAAGATGCATCACTCCGTGCCCTTGGTCACACGTGCACTTTTCCAACATGACAATGATCCTAAACACACATCTAAGGCCACTGTTGGATTTCTGAAGAAGAACAGGGTGAAAGTGATTCAGTGGCCAAGTATGTCTCCTGATCTGAACCCAATCGAACACCTTTGGGGAATTCTGAAGAGACGAGTTGAGCATCACTCTCCATCCAGCATCCGATCTCTAAAAGAGGTCATTCTTGAAGAATGGAAAAAGATAGATCTGGCAAAATTTCGACAACTTGTTCATTCCATGCCTAGAAGACTTGGTGCTGTCATTAAAAATCATGGAGGCCATACAGAGTACTAGATTTAGTAGTTTTGTTGTGGGGTGTACTCATTTTCACCTTAATTTGAGTAAAACTGAAAAATGTGTAATCTAAGTTATATTATTAACCTTACTTTCATGTTATAAGTTAAACAGATGTTATATTAAACTTAGTCTTGTCAACATTTTGGAAATGGATTTTGTGTCCATTGGGATATTGTTTACTCATTTACGCTGAGCACTGTACATATTTTTTAATATTTACATTTATTCATTTAGCAGACACTTTTATCCAAAGCGACTTACAATAAGCAATACGTTATAAAGAGGCAAACAGACACCGGAAGTGCTTGTAATACAACATTTCTAGGCATTGTTCAGAGCAAATTCTAGCCAGAAAGTTCGAGAATAAGGGAAAGAGAGTGAAGTATTTTTATTTTTATTTTTTAAGATGAAGTCAAGTGATGACGGAAGAGATGAGTTTTCAGGTGTGGCTTGAAAATTGTCAGGGACATTAATTTACCTTAATTTACCCACAGAACATACAGTAGTCCCTATTGGTGATATAGTTATACATTTCTCTACAGGCTTCTATTTTGTTTTCATCAAGGAAATGACCATATGAGAGGACAGGTGTCATCTGAAATCAAATGTAGTTTCAAAAGAATTCACATAGCTACAAAGCATTTCATGTGCATATTTCTTTGCATTAGGCACAGTGGAGAAATGCAGGTCTGGCTTGACGACACCGGTTCCTGCAGGATTTTATTTGAAAGATGTCTGGAAGTCTTTTGTATGTAACACTCGACAGTTCAGTCCTGCACAAATGACAAACTGTCTTAAAAACAAGATTGTCTACTTCATGGGAGACTCCACCACAAGGCAGTGGTTTGAGTACTTAGAAAGAACAGTGCCAGGCAAGTGTGATTCAGTTTTCAATAAGACTCAATAGCATGAATGCATCATATAAATGAAACAAGGAAATTACATACAGAGGCCCTGCAAAGGATATGGGCACTTAATCTAAATATATTGGCATTAGATGAAAATATTAAAAAGAATTGCGGCACTTTTCAGGCAAACGTTGTATGACTTTGTCATACTACAATTATTATATTTGTTTCACATATCTTTATTAGGCATAAAAGAATGGACATTCACACTCATCCTGCAGGTGGACCACTGATGGCAGTGGAGTTGAAAAATAATATAATTGTTCACTGGAGGGTACACGGTGTTCCTTTGAAATTTAGGAAAATTATGCCTATCACTGACCTGCATTATATCAGCAATGATATTGATGAAATAGCTGGTGGGCCTCATGCAGTCATTGTCTTCACATACTGTGCTCACCTGGTTTTTCACCCGATAACATTTTACGTGTATGAAGTGGCCAAAATCCGCCAGTCTGTTGTTGCACTGCTGAGCCGCGCTCCACAGACCACCGTCATCATCAAGTCTGGAAACACTGCTGGACTAAAGGTACACTTGCTCACTTTCCAACCCTCTTGTATTTTAAACTCTTTGAAATGTTGTGTAGTTGGTATGGTGTTTGTTGTACATGAAAGTCTACAGTGTTGGGGCATCTGGACAGAGATATCTTAATAATAAATACAAAACACAATGAGTTATGTTGTAAGAGGACCCTACATACTCATCCGGGAACCCCAGGCAGTGCATGCTCGAGGTGAGAGGCCAGCGGAGCGTGCTCGGCGGGAAGCTCTCACTGTGATCCTCAAATCACCTGGCTATAGTCCTCCGCACAGGAACTGAAACGGGCAGAGCAAATACCCCCTTAAACATAGCGAGGTATCTAAGGTATGGTAAAATGTTCCGCAATTATGACTCATTGGCGCTGCCTATACAGTGCCCAATGCAATACGAGGTTTGTCGTGATGATATCACAAAGTCAAATGACCACATCCAAAGTGAAACAATTCTAGGCGAAGCCATCTTTAAAAAGCCCGTCTTCGTGGTCTCTTTTGTGCTTTTTGAAATATCTTTTTTAATCTCTTTAGAGCTGAGCTTGAATATAAGCGTGATCAGTGGACTTGAAGAAGAAACACAGTCACTGGACAGCGACCTCCGCTGACGCTGCCGTAACTGTGAGCAGCTTGCTAGAGTCTTGTCTTGCAGACACTGGAGACTTGCAATGGCTCGGCTCAAACTGTTGTGGTTTGCCGCGTTATCGCATACCGCTGCAGAACTAAAGCGGCGAAATAGAACGCTCAACCGCCATTTGAAAATTTTGTTAACATCAAGGTGATTGCCTCCGGCGAGATCCCATTAGTCAGTCACTCTGACGTTACGTCGAACGTGACTGACTGATAGGGAACCATAGTGTTAAATTAACTCATGCTCGGAGCATACGTGGTCCCACAAGAGTTTTAAAGTAACACTGAAGCAAAAATCATCAAGAACTCAAATCACCCCGGTAACCGTCTCTTCATTCTACTGCCATCTGGCAAGCGCTTCAGGAGCATGATGGCAAAAACTGAGAGACTGAGGAGGAGCTTCTTCCCTCAGGCCATCAGGCTCCTAAACACAAACTCGGTCTCATAACATTTACATGACTCAATTTTAACTTATAGTTTAAGTCATTTTGTATAAAAGCATCTGCTAAATGTCTATAAGTAAAGTCAAGTAAGACAATTACATTTCCTTAAACAAGTATAAATAATTACAAATTATTCAAAGAATATATTTAAAGCTTTAAAGTAATATTTGGTAATGGCAGAAATAAATTGTGATGATATTGTCCAAATCCTTTTGTGCTCCACTATGACATGTTTGTTATAGTTTGTATGCTTTCATCTTCTGTCAGCTTGCTTTCTGGTTGGATATTGTTTCGTTTCACATGATAATCTGCAGATCAAACGCTGCCCCCCACACAGCAGGATTTCTGATCGTAAATATTCAATATGTTGAATATTTATGATTCGTGATCTGGGCGATTCCGACATTCTTCCGAGCAGATGCAGTCACTCTTAAGACACCTCACACCTCAGGAAATCTGATAAGATAATATTTAGAACAACCAAGATAATCGGGACATTACCTAGGACATTAGGAAAGGGAGAAATCACCCAAAATCAGCCCAATTATCTTGTGGTGTGTACCCGGCATAAGGCTGTGGCTGAAGTCAGTTGTAGTTCTTGTGTTTCTCTTTTCTTCAGTGATTCTGATTGTTAACAGCAGGTGTTCATCACTAATGCTCAATCAGCACTTAATTAATCACATAAGTATCTCATTAACTTTAACTCTGCTTCAGTGTTACTTTAACACTCTTTTAGAGTGAGACCATATATGCTCTGAGCAGTGTTAATTTAACACTCAGGATTTCACTGTGTAGTTACTTGAAAAAAAGTAATCTGATTACATGACTCAGGTAACTTGTAAAGCGTTACCCCAACACTGAAATATGTGCTTTGATGAGGCTCATGTATTAAATCATGGCGTTCACAATGCCAAAATCATGGATTTGACTCCCAGTGAAGCTACCATGCTTGAACTGATATACATTTAAGGTTTCAACATCGATGAAAACGGATGATTTTTAGCAACAATTCCTTTAATACTTCTGGTTTACTGTCATTTCTTTTCATGGAAGGACAGGTATATTCTTGTTCTTTAAACCTATAAAGCTCTTATTGATTCTTATCTGTGTTTTTCCAGAATATTTATCAAAGTGATTGGCACATGTTGCAGTTGGACACAGTGATGCGGGAGATGTTCAGAGATATTGATGGAGTCATCTTCTTAGATGTCTGGCAGATGACTTCATGTCACTATCTACGTGAAAACATTCACCCAGGACCTGTCATCATTGCTAATGAAGTCGACATGTTTCTGTCATATGTCTGTCCTGCCTGAGGCCTGTTCAAGTTGATTTGGTTCCATAAAGGAAAGGGAAAGCGACCTGGACGGGGAAGACTAATCAAGCAGTTATTAGACCAGAATTCCTCTAACACTGACCCTATATGGGAGCGTGACTCTCTGGCATGCTACAATATTATTTGACATTATTAAACACTATTAATTGTGGACTGATATTCCAAATAACTTAATAAACTTACAGGCTACAAAAATTGTGTAAAACCCTCTGTAAAATATGGACAGTAACCATAACAATAACTCACCGTTACATTTTCATATACAGATTCAGTCAACTTAACATTGGGATCTTGACATCTGCTGTGATGAGGTCTGAACTGATTCATCTTTGCCATTAAAGAAGAAAGAGAAAAAGAACAGAAGAATAGACAAGTAAATAATGCTTATAAATAACTCATTATACAATTCACAACTACAAGAAGACCTTCAATCTTTTAGTTACTACTCAATTTACCTTCAGTAAACTGTTTATAAGCAAACTAATTTTTCGCAAATAAATGCGGTCACATGACATAATTGGCCTATAGGCAGCGTCTTTGTTCATGTTGTTGCTCACATTAAAGCACATTTTCTCAGGAGTTCAAAAGCGCATTAAATCATATTCCTATTATTAAATTGCATTTTTTTATACAAAATAATTGTATACATGGTAAGAAAAAGACGAGTTACCTCTCAATCTTAATTTGATGTTCATTTAGTAGGCTAGCCAACGTTTACATTATTTTACACAGTGCACTGTTCAATTTAAATAGCATGTAGTCCGTGCCTTTCAGCTATGCCAAGAACATTTTGTTTTACATGGATATTGGAACACGAAGTACCAAAGTTTAAATTAATTTGTTTTGGCTTCTTAGCTTATTATATTTTATTCTTGTTTTGTTCTGAATTCTTTCTACCGATAAATTTAAAGGATTTGTTGTGGAGTGAGGGGAAATAAAATAGCATGTTTTTTTCAACATCTTTGGCTGACTGTATTTTATTATGACAATGAACAGGCTGCGCTGTCGAGTCAGTAGGCTATGCTTAACTGCGCACATGAGGCAAGATCAATTTATTTATTTTTTCCTTATAAAAGTGGAAACAACTTACTACTCCTTTGTTTGTGGTCATTTAAGAGTAAGACATTATTCAAAACATGTATTTTATTTCTGTACATTCACAATGAAAACAAAATATTTGTGATTTTGTGAAATAAAGGAAACAAACAGGATGCCGCTTTCTCAAGAGAGCATCACAAAATAAAACCGACATTCTGCATATAGGCTGCTAAGTGTTGCAGGTTTTTTATTTTGTTTCGTTAATTATTTAATCTTTTTTTTTTCATATGGGCCTATTTCTTTTATATATATAAAAATAATAGTCTATGTTTTTCTTCATTCGCAGACGCGTGGTAGGTGTGTGCATGTGAATCCTCACGTTCATGTTGTTTATGCTGATTTTTGCTTGTATAAAGTGAATCCCTGGAAAATTATTTTAGGTATTTTTAATGGGTCACAGCCACCTAACAATTTAAATTTAATTTAATTGTAATTTAACATGATCTTCTCGGTCAATATGGCTTAACGACCATCGGTTAGGAGAAATAAAATAACCAAAAATCAACATTACTATTTCCTATAAATGTTAATCAGAAAAATAATAATACAACTGCACTTGTTTATGATTAGCGCATGATTATCAAGTAGCCTATCCATCTAATAATCTATAACAAAGTAAAACAATACAAATATAAACTCATATAACTTGTTAATAAAAATAATTGTGTGTAGGCTAGGCCTATACAATTTAATAGTAGGCTGTTTTGTTTCAAATGGATGAAGAACATGCTAGGCTATAGCCTATAGTTAACGCAATAGGATAAATTATGGGAAGTTGTGACCTAATGGTTCGAGAGTTGGACTCGTAATCCAAAGGTAGTGGATTCAAGTCTCGGGCTGGCAGGAATTGTGGTCACAGAAAGTATGGGTCACCTTACTTGGCTGTATGTCACGTCCCTTTTAATTTGTCACATTCATTATGTATGGAAACAGCTCAAGGGTAGTTTTTTTTTTTTTTGCGATACACCAAAACACATGCGACAAATTATTTTTTAGGAATGACATCATCAAGCACACCATTTTACTGTTAAACAGAAAAGTTTGCATATGCTCTTTGTCAATAACAAAACAGAGCAAAAACTGGATGGAAACTTAATTTAAGAGAATCCAATCAACAAAACATAGTTCACAGCAACAAATAAATCATTGAGAAGCAAGTGGGAGAAACCTCAAAAATCAAGCATCCACACACACATAACCAGACTGTTCTGTGTTAGAAATGCTGCTTAAATATCCACTGCTCCCTCTCATACTCCAATCCGTGTGAACAGACATTCATTGGTGACAGGTGGCGGCCATCACCTCCTACTTGTGAGTAGAGTGCAAGAGAACAACAACAAAACCTTACGTCCTGGGACGTTACACCCTCGCCACACATACAAAAACCATCAGCATCACACACTGGTGTTTAATCTTCCTCTGCTGAGATCTTGAGAGATTTAATGTCTTCTTTTATTTCAGTTGATTTTATCTTCGGCTGTGACTGAAGTCAGTTGTAGTTCTCCTGTTTCTCTTTCTTCAGTGATTCTGTTTGTTAACAGCAGGTGTTCATCACTAATGCTCAATCAGCACTTAATTCATCACTTAATTATCTCACTAACTTTCACTCTGCTTCAGTGTTACTTTAGCACTATTTGAAGTAAGCACCAAATACACTCTGAGCAGTGTTGATTTAACACTGGGGATTTTACTGTGTACCATTGGGATCTTTTGTGAACACGCTCTGGTTTCTTAATACACACCGAGTCTTTTTACTTGAATTTAGGTATATTGGGTCCCCTCCTTTTATTAGTATCCTCCTCACATATCTGTTGTTTACATGTTACAGTGTTTTTAATCTCTGCATATGTCTTCACATCTGTACTGGCCATTCATTTTTTTTGCAAATCTTTTTAGAGTCTAGAGTCAACGGTCAAGAGCCAAACTAAAGCAAACACTGACCTATGTGATGATGGCAAGTTGCTTGTCATATTTTCCTAAAAACAACATTTTTTTTCCAAAACAAGTCCCCCAAAAATGCAACCCATGTGCCATGATTGTTTCCACACAACTTAAAAAAAAATAAGCCCAAGTCATATTTTCTTGGAAATAAGTGCACACCTTATAATGGTCTTCGACCAAATAGATTCAAGCATTTAACAGCTCTGAACTATAAAAAAAATGACACGTCATGGTTCTGATGCCATATTAATAAATTGTATTTACTGATTAGTGAAACTATAATCAACTGACAGTTAAAAATTCAAAGCTACTAAAGCAAACACTGATCTCCATGATGGTGGCATCATTTTAACCAATAAAACATCAACATCTGATCCGCTGTAATTCTCAATAACAGCAGGTGTTCATCACTAATGCACAATCATCATTTAATTAGTCACTTAATTATATTGTAACACCTAACGTTTGATGCCACATAAAGATTGAGGGACCACAGAGACTAATTCATTTCAGTGAGCCATGTGTATTAAATACAAGCTGTGAGTCACACATTCACATCAACAAGCACAAACATCAGCATAAAGTCTTCCAGAGTTGAGGAAACATCAATTAAGTCCAGCAAGTCCATCAGTTCACAGATATGACCATAAGTAGCATTTTGTCATAGTGAGATCAGTCTTCAGAGTGGAGAATGCTACCAGCAGTTCTTTAGTGAAGCAATGAGGAATCTGAATCAGCAAACAATTGACCCGTTTGTTGACCATAAAATAAGATGATGAGTAGATGGGTTGGATGAAGACAATTAGTGCCTTTTGTCTAGGTCCTGTTCATATCTGTGCTGTTTCCTCTCTCATACAAGAACCCTCTGCATTTAAACAAACATACAACAATCAACACGTGTTTAGTGCTAACCCATAACAAAAAGCATATAAACAAACTCTACATATGTACAAAGAAATGCCTTACTTACATTTGAGACTAAGAACAAATTGTTCCTCAAACTAGGGCGCCAAGAAAAGGACGGCAAAGGAAAAACATTTCATGTGCTTAGCACACTACTTCCTGCCTAATGCTACCCCCTTTTAGGCAAATGAGCAACTCAGAATACAGAGCGCCCTCTAACGATAGGGCTAGATATGACATGCAAAAAGATCCACTAGGAACCAATGTGACAGTAAAACTGTTACAATATCATTAACTTTAACTCTTTGAGGACTTGAGGGATTTGACTTGAGACTTGCTTGCGACATGAAAGTTTCACCTCTGGTGCTTTGAAATGAAAACAGTGTTTATACATAGTTATACATAGTCTGAGTCTGTCAACACTGGACGTAAGAAAGCAATTTTATTTTTATTGTTTTCAGTGTTGGGTAATCATTGGATTCACATTGATACATGTGGGGCGCTGTAGATCTGGAGAGAACACAGGCATCATTTTGATGATTATGGCCGTTTCTCAAACAGAAGGCTGCATCCTCCATTGTTCGCATTTGTAAGCTGCATACATCATAAAGAAGATTACATTAACAGTTATACATTTGACCATTATTCTTAGTTATGTAAATTGGTGTCATATGCTTTGGACTCGCACATGTCATGCTCAGTTAGCTGAAATAATCCAGGCTTTATGACGTATGCAATCTACAAATGCAACCACCGGAGGATGCAGCCTTCCGTTTGAGAAACGGCCTTAGATTAGTGACGTATGTTGAGACACAGTCAGTGGGCTCTGATTCATTGCAGAGGTTGGGATTCTGGATGGGGTTATTTCCTGTGCCACCCACCTCTACTGCCCACTAGTTCCAGTCAGTTCTCTTTTGCCAAAAACTGAAGTAAAAAAAAATCCCCCACGGGTGTTGAAGAATAAGCTGTCTGTCTGTGGTCAAAGTGATGACATATAATCTTACATAATATACGTTTCAAATTCTTCTGAAAATGTTTCCAGGAAGAAACGGTGGCCACTATAAAAAAACTGTTTTATTTTTGTTCAATTTATACCTGAACATATCTTCTATGCAAAAGTAACGAAACGTCCTATTGGGCTATATGTCAATAAATCTGTGATTCACTGATCAATCAATGTGGTGGACATATATTTTTAAAGCATTTTGGGTTTAATTATAAATAAATGCCATTAGATCATGATGTATTTTCTATAGTTGCTTATGTGGGCAGCACCCAAGAAAGAGGAAGAAACATATATTTCTGCATGGGTATTTTAAAACAACCTGTATTAATCATGTGAAATCAGTTTAACGCCTGCTGGACATCAGACTCACCAGAGCACGGTAAGAGTTAATGTGAGAACATTAAGATGTGCATATATGCTTAATATTTCAATTTCCATTTCAGACACTTTATTTATTCCACAGGGGCAATTCACAAGGTCACGTGGAGTAACATAAGCAAAATACAGAAGGCACATTCTGCATGCAATGTGAATATTAAATATAATCTGCTTTAGGCAGATACCTAAAAATATATATATATATGAATTTAGTTCAAATAATACTGTTGGACAGCCCACAAACGTATTCAGTGGGAAATCTTCTTATTGAAATCTGATTTTTAGAGATGTTTTTGAAGCTAAAGATTGTGTTTTTCTTATGATGTGTGTGGTCTTGTAGTGCTGTCAGTCATAATGGATCCTCTGCTTTCTCTGGTCTTTCTGCTCATGGTTCACGGTGAGTCATTGGCTGATTACAAAACATTACAGTCGCTTATTAAATAAACCTGTTCTTTGCTAATTTCTTTAGCTGGGGATCATTGTTGAATGATTGTTGAATCCTCATTGACCAGTATTAATCAATATTATCTTATCATGTAAGCCAGAGGAGGGACTTTGAAGTCACAAGCAAGTCTTCAAGTCTTATCCCACGTCCTCAAAGAGTTAAATTGAATGAGATAATTAAGTGACTAATTAAATTATGACTGAGCATTAGTAATGAACACCTGATGGTAACAATCAACATCACTGAAGAAAATAGAAACACAAGAAGTACATCTGACTTCAGCTACAGCTTTGGATAAAATCAACTTGGAGAAAAAATTAAATAAAAACATTGCCAGCCCATATTTGTGGTCAGAGTTTGCTTTAGTTGGGCTCTTGAGACTTTTATTAGTTGGAATAAATTTGCTTCTAAACAGTTCAATATTGTTTCACAGCAAACATTTGTGCATTGCTGAATCAAATCTTAGCATATTAACTTGTGCTATCTGCTCATAACTCATGAAGAATGAAGTGTTCTCTCTTTTTGGTTTATTAACTGACATTCAGGTATTACTGAACTGCAATAAAAAGTACTATGAAACAAATGTCACTGTAATGCTTCAATATATACATGTATGTATTTGATGTATGACATCAAAGTACCGCAAGAGCCATTCGAAAGCATATAATCATCTGCTCTCTTATCGCTCTCGCTGTACTTTGATGTCATACACTGACCATTCTGCGCAGCACAACTTAAAGTAGAAAGCGCCTAATAATTTTTCATACCGCAGAGCATGATGGGAGTTTTTACCCAGCATGCATTGCAACATTAAGCATTTTGTTGATTGTCTCCATTGTTGCCAATCATCTGCTGGTTCTTGATGTCTGTTTGTTCTGAAATTAAATTTGGGTTAAATTTTTATAGGTTTTAAATTCATTCACTATAACTATTAGAGCAACACTTTTTTCACATGTTGTTACAAAGGGTTGATTGTGAAATACCTCAACATATAAATGAAACAAATTTTAGCTCATTATGACGGTCTCATCGTATAAAGACAGCTAATAGCTGCATAGCGCTGACCTCTCTGCTTTTCTACAGTACACGTGTTGCTACACAGACAGAGATCTAGCACAGATATCAAGGGCCAAGAACGCAACTAAAGCAAACACTGATCTCCATGATGAAGGCATCATTTTAACCATTAAAACATCAACATCTAATCCTCTGTGATTCTCAATAACAGCAGGTGTTCATCACTATTGTACAATCATCATTTAATTTAATCATCATTTCATCATTTAATAACTCTTTGAGGACTCCGAATCTTTCTTGAAGAATTGATTTTGACTTGAAAGTCCCACTTCTGATGTTTATTTTAGGGCTAATGTTTAAAAATGACTCTGGTGTGATGTGCTTATCTTGTTATGCAGCTTCTTATGTATAGCCCAAAGCAAATTACTATTACAAGGGAAATAACATATCATCAATCAATTTGTGAATGTTGTGGACAATATGAATATGATGAACATGAGGGAGTATTATTCATGAAAAAAACAATTGTGGGTGAACTGTTTCTTTATTTCTTGCAGGTGTTTATGGCCGCTGTTGTTGGGATGTTTACAGCCATTCATACATGTGTTGGTCACCGGTGCCAATCTGCTATAATACTTGTCCATACCCACACAATCACCATCCCATTCCACGTAATGTGCTGCCCGATGTCAGATGTAAGTAGTGTTTGTATTTGAATTATGTTTTGTCCCTTTTTCTTTGAAGGGTTCATTGATATGAGCTACACTGATAAAACTATGTTGGCTCTTGTTGTTATGAATGACTATGACTCAGTTGATATTATTCACTTACTCTGGTCTGAAATATTTTGATCTCATCAAGTTTACCTTTATACGTTGAGGCCTTCACCGATGAACTGGTTATTAAAAATAAAATGCAAAATATTTCTCTTGTAAATCCTTAAGATTAAATCATATTAAATGTGTCCATTAATATAATTGTGGGGTGCGCAGATTTAATATTTATTCAGCACCAAAAAATGTCTTCAACACAAATAATAGTTTATAAAATATGCAATTGATTCATAGATATAACAATTATAATAAATACTTGACTTAAAGTTTTGAAACACCACTTCTGAGTTTTAACTCTGAGCACAATTTGAATTCACAGGATTGCAAAAGAATACCTCCCTGAAAAAAAATACATCACCCAGAATGCATTGCTTTCTACTGTCAATTTTACAGTAAATGTACTACAGTGTAGGATGCATTAATATCATACCGCTGAAGTGTACAGTTTGGACACCGGTATATTCTTTTTATCCGTAGACAAAAACTTCTCACTTAAATGCATTTTCTCTTCAGTTAGACATGTAACATTACTCTGAAATCATATTTACTCTCATAACTATATTAATTTTAAGTAATCATTCAATAAAGAGATTGTTAAACAAGCGAGTCAGTCGGCCAGCAAAACGAAATGACCATTATTTGTTTTATTTCACGAGCACGCAGCTCTCTGTGGAAGATAGGTCAAGGAGCATGCAGGAGCAACGTGCATATGCTTTTATCTGGAGTGACTTACAAATGAGGAGAACAATAGAAGCAATCAGACCAACTAGAGAGCAACAGTATACAAGTGCTGTGACAAGTCTCAGTTAGTCTAGCAAAGTACACAGAGCTATGTTTTTTGATTTTTTTATGAATAGATTAGAATAAAAAAGGATAGGTAAGTGCTAGTATTAGTTGGTCAGGTGCTTGCGACAAAGATGTGTCTTTAGAGATTTTTTTTTAAATGGCTAAAGACTGCTGTTTGAATTGGGATTGGGAGGTCATTCCACCAGCTGGGCACAGTCCAGGAAAAGGTTAATGAGAGTGATTTTGTGCCTCTTTGGGATGGCACCACAAGGTGTTGTTCATTGGCAGAACGCAAGCTTCTAGAGGGCACATATGTTTGAACTAGCGAGCTTAGGTATATTAGAGCAGCGCCAATTGTTGTCTTGTAACATCAGTACCTTGAATTTGATAAGGGTGATTATTGGTAGCCAGTGTAAATTGATGAAGAGAGGAGTAACGTGAGTTTTTTTAGGCTCGTTAAAGACCACTCTTGCTGCTGAAACTAACAAGTTCAATCTAATGTGCCCTCTCTTTGCAGTGCAATATTTGACCGAATAGGTAAACATTTGTTTTTTGTCAGTTATGGCCCGTTAGCTCTAGAATTTTGCGAGCTTCAAATAATAATTCAATTAATTATCAATCGATCGAGAGAGAGAGATGACAGTTGTGTGCACCTGCTTGCTGCGACTGCGCATCTCTCTCTACAAACAATTAACCTTACTTCAAAAACAGCGATTTTACCACCTAGTTGCTGGGGAAAATAATGCAGCGATCTAGTATCTGGGCTATTTTACTTATAAAAATTGCGGGGACGTGTTGACAACAAGTTTATGTGTGATCTGCGATCTCCGCATCTCTCTGTCTCTCCGTGTGTGTATTTGTGGATGGGTGCGAATGCTGTGTGTTGGTTTAGTGTGCATCAATTAAAGCAGCGGATTTATATGGAACAGTGATTAAACTGACTTGGAACTACCTGTGCATTAAACGGGTTTACTACATACCTGCCAGCTAATCAGAATCAAGTATTCTGACAGACCATGGACTAAAAATAAAAATCATCATTGCAACATAGCAACATAAAAATTATCATTAGGGAACATTCTGTATAAGTTATTTTTCGGTTATTTTAAAAATAAACACCCTGCAACTTTTTGGGAACATTACTTCTTGGTTGCAAAATTACAAAACGTAAAAGTGATGTTTAGGGAACATTTTGTATATGTTATTTTGGGGTTATTAAAGGGGAGGTACAATGCTGTTTCATGCATTCAGAGTTGTTTACACTGTTAAAGTGTTAGATTCTCATGCTAAGCATGGAAAAAGTAAAAAAAAAATGTTTGACGTATAACTTTTTTTTATCGTGGCTCTTGCTGACGTAAACAACGGTGTAAACTCCTTATATGGGCATTTCTCCCGGAAGAACGCGCCCGTGCACACATTGACCGGAGCAAGAGCGAGAGCACAGCCATAAACCTGCTTCATCCGGCTGCACTGCTGTACGGGACTCGCTCGGGAAGAATGTCTCTAAAGAAGTGTGTTTTTGGTTGTGAGGGAAAGATAACCTTGTTTCAGCTTCCAAAAGAACCCAGCGTTACGTGAACAGTGGATGCAGTTAGTTTTTTTCCGGGGTAGTAATGGAGTTTCTCAAGTGTGTTTGTTGATGAACGTTTTATAAACAAGGCCCAGTTCGACGCTGGTTTTGCACATTGTTTGATACTGAAAGATGGAGCAGTCCCAGCTATAAAATATCCCGGTCATGATTCAGAACTGCAGACGGTCAGTGAAACCGCATCAAATGCTCAAGTGCTCATCACTCTTTAGCTCTGCCAACGGCGCACCGCCTCCAGGAGCTCAGCTTTTGTCGGAAAGAATCGTGAAGTTATATGTTTCTTTTATAAATATGATAAAACTAACGACTTTTTGAAGATATGAAGAATGCAGTGCTGCTCTATAGGTACTCAAGATTAACATGGAATTGGGTGAAACTGTGTGTGTTATGCCCCCTTTAAACAATAACCACCCTGCAATGTTTTGGGAACATTATTATGGGGTTGTGAAAAAATAAAACCAAAATAGAATGTACCTGGAATGTTATTTTTTGGTTCTCAAAATCAAATCAAATCAAATCAAATCAAATCACTTTTACTGTCACATCACCACAGCACAAGTGCCTTGGTGAGTGAAATTCTTATGAGCGTGCTCCAGACAGTGCAAAAAACAACAACAATTTACATATGGACAGTACATATTTACAGACTATACAGAAGACAATGTGCAAAATACACATACATATACTCAGTACACATAGTGTACTATAAAGACATACTTAGTTATCAGCGACACATTATACACCCTATGGGCACATCTACATTATGTAACGCTATCTATACATTATGTAGTCTATACATAGTAATAATGTGAAGGTGGAACAGATTATAAATTAACAGCAGATAGTTGTGCAAAGGTGCAACAGATTGTGCATATGCAGTGTCGTGGATGTGCATTGTATGGTGTCCAGTGATAGCAGATAGGTTGTGTTAGTGCAGTGTGTGAGTGTAGTCCAGTTGAACTGTGTTAAAGTGCAGTGCATGGCATGTTGTGAGTGGGAGTGTGTTGTAGGGTGGGTCATTTCTGACTGTTCATTAGCCTGATAGCCTGAGGGAAAAAGCTGTCCCTCAGTCGGCTAGTGCGGGATTGGATGCTGCGAAACGTCGCCCTGAGGGCAGCAGAGAGAGCAGTCTGTGGGACGGGTGGCTGGAGTCTTGATAATCCTCCGGCTTTCCTTGTACACCGCCTGGTGTAGATATCCTGGAGGGACGGAAGCTCACCTCCAACAATGTGGCGGGCAGTTCGCACGACCCTTTGCAGAGCCCTGCGGTTGCCAGCGGTGCTGTTTCCAAACCAGGCGGTGATACAGCCGGTCAGGATGCTCTCCACAGTGCAGGTGTAGAAGGACCTGAGGATTCTGGGCTCGTTCCAAACTTCCTCAGCCGTCTCAGGAAGAAGAGACGCTGATGTGCCTTCTTCAGCACTGCATCTGTGTGAGCAGACCATGTGAGATCCTCGGTGATGTGAACGCCTTAGGAACTTAAAGCTGCTCACCCGCTCCACATGTGTCTTGTCGATGGTGATGGGTGTGTTCTCTGCTCTGTCTCCTGTAATCCACCACCAGCTCCTTGGTCTTGTCGATGTTGAGTGAGAGGTGGTTCTCCTGACACCATTTAGTCAGGGTACTCACCTCCTCTCTGTAGGCCGTCTCATCGTTGTCGGTGATCAGGCCTATCACCGTTGTGTCATCAGCAAATTTGACGATGACGTTGGAGCTGTGTGTAGCTGTACAGTCGTGTGTGTACAGGGAGTACAGGAGTGGGCTGAGGACGCAACCCTGCGGAGCACCAGTGTTGAGGGTCAGGGGAGATGAGGTGTTGTTGCCCATTCTGACCACCTGACTTCTGCCTGTCAGGAAGTCCAGGATCCAGCTGCACAGAGATCTGTTCAGTCCCAGAGTCTGGAGCTTCGCAACCAGTGTGGCAGGCACTATGGTGTTAAATGCTGAACTATAATCCACGAACAGCATCCTCACATAGGTGTTCTTATTTTCCAGGTGGGAGAGAGCAGTGTGCAGGGTGAAGGCAATAGCATCGTCTGTGGAGCGGTTACTGCGGTATGCAAATTGTAGTGGGTCAGTGAAGCAGGCAGCACAGAGCAGATGTGTTCTCTGACGAGCTTCTCAAAACACTTGCTGAAGATGGGGTCAGAGCAACGGGCCTCCAGTCATTCAAGCATGTGATTTTATTTTTCTTGGTATGGGCACAATGGTGGATTTTTGAAGCATGGGAACCACAGACAGACAGAGAGGGACAGATTGAAAATGTCTGTAAAACCCGGCTAGCTGGAAAGCGCATGCTTTGAGCACACGGCCTGGTATACCATCTGGGCCCGGCTTTACGGATGTTCACCCGTTTGAAGGATGGGTTACATCCGCGACAGAAAGCGTGAGTGGACTCACCTCTTCTGCAGCAGTCGTGTGGCGCTCTCTGTGTGGGCGGTGTTATCAGCCTCGAACCGAGCATAAAAGGTGTTGAGCTCGTCCGGTAGAGAGGCGGCAATGTTCACAGTAGCTGGTTTATTCCTTTAAAGCCTGTGATGTTGTTAATGCCCTGCCACATGCTTCTTGGATTATTGTTGTTGAAATGTTCTTCAACTTTGTTTTATATATTCGTTTGGCTGCTTTGATGGATCTCCTGAGATCGTAACTGGCTTGTTTCCGATCGTCAGTGTTTCCGGTTTAAAGGCAGATGTCCGCGCTGACAAGGCTGATCGAACATCGCTGTTAATCCACGGTTTTTGGTTGGGGTAGATACGGATTGTTTTGGTCGGAACTACATCATCTATACACTTCCTGATGAAACACGTGACCGTATCTGAATACGCCTCTATGTCGTCTTCAGACGCTGCCCGGAACATGTCCCAGTCCACGTGATCAAAACAGTCCTGTAGTGTAGCGTCCGATTGGTCCGAGCAGCAATGAACTGTCCTGAGGGCGGGTGCTTCACGTTTCAGTTTCTGCCTATAAGCAGGCAGGAGCAGAATGGAAGAGTGATCCGATTTGCCGAAAGGTGGGCGGGGGAGGGACTTGTATGCGTCCCGGAAGGGGGAGTAACAATGGTCGAGTGACGTGTTGAAAGTATTTTGGAGCTATTGTTCTGAAGTTGGCTTTATTAAAGTCCCCCGTGATAATAAAAGCTGCATCTGGGTGCGTGGTTTCCTGCTCACTTATATTCCTGTACAGTTCCTTGAGTGCCTGGTCTGTGTTGGCTTGGGGGGGTATATAAACAGCCGTGATTATGATCGCTGTAAATTCCCTCGGTAGCCAGAATGGTCGACACAGAAGCGTATGAAATTCCAGATCAGGGGAGCAGAAGGATTTAATAGAGTGTATGTTCCTTTCATTACACCATGAGTTGTTGATATAGAAACAAACACCTCCGCCTCTGCTTTTCCCTGTGAGCTCCTTTGCTCTATCCGAGCGGTGCACGGAGAAGCCCGTGAGCTCGATGGCTGAGTCTGGAACCAAAGCAGACATCCAGGTTTCTGTGAGGCAAATAACGCAGCAGTCCCTTGTTTCTCGTTGGTATGAGATGCGCGCCCGCAATTCACAGAGTTTGTTATCTAGTGACTGAACGTTGGCCAGTAAAATGGTTGGAAAAGGATGTCGGAAAGCACGGCGTCTCAGTCTGACGAGAACGCCAGCTCTTTTTCCTCTTTTTCGGCGTCGGCGGCGTTTTCTCGATTGCGCCACCCAGACAAAAGGCTCTGATGTGGTGTCTGTGAACAATCCACCGGCATTCAAAAACTCAAAGTCCGGTTTGCGTTGCGCGACGGAGGAACCAATGTTCAAAAGCGTGTCTCTATCGTAGACAGTTATACTAACAACATCTAACACGTAAAACAACAAAAAAACAAATAAAACATACGAAAAGTTTTCCCGGAGCACGCAACACGGCTGCCATCCTCGCCGCCATCTTGCCATCCAAAATATAACCAAATGGAAACCAAAAACTAATGTTAGGGAATGTTCTGTGTTTGCTGGGATATTCATACCTATTCAGTGAAATCAGCCTTTTGAAGTTCAATCGTTACATTAATCAAATTATTGTCTTTCCGTCCCCAAATGTAAGACCTTTTGAAATTATAATTAAGATTGATCTTCTGCCATTTAATATATTTAAGACTTTTCAACACTTTAAAGTCAATCAGTTAGTGTTTTGTACAATATGATGTACATGAGGGAGTATTATTTATGAAACAAATAAATAAAAATCAACTGTGGGTGAACTATCCCTTTATTTTTTCAGGTGTTTGTGACCACTGTGGTTGGAATATTTACAGACATTCTTACATTTGTTGTTCACCGGTGACAATCTGCTGTTATACTTGTCCATACCCACACAATCACCATCCCATTCCACCTAATGTGCTGCCCGATGTCAGATGTAAGTGCTGTATGTATTGTATTTAGTTTATGTACCTTTTTATTTGAAGGCTTCAGTGATATAAATTGCACTGATACAAATCTGAAATGGTCTGGAAGATCTTGATCTTATGAGTTTACCTGAACACTTGAGCACCCTATTCGGGCCATCAGAAGGCTCCATCACCGGAGTTTTGGTATAGTTCTTATTTGACTACATTTCCCATAAGCCCCGTACATGGTACTGATCACCTCTGACACCTGAACTTTGCTACCCCGGCTATTTATAGCACGCTCATGCCTAGGCCCTTTGTGAAGTTTTGTTTTGCCCCGGTGAACATTACTGAGCTTTTATTTCTTGTGTTTTGGGCTGTTTTGTGTTACCCTTCTTGCCTTTTGAAATGTTGACCTCACATATATTTAATGTTTGCAAATCTGTCTGCCATGCTCTGCTGCATTGGCTGTGCTTTGAGCACTGCCTGTACGACTACTTTTCAAATAATGCTGTGAATGTATCCCGGTCGTGGTGCAAAATCATTACAGAGTCCTTAACTGATGAACAAGTGATTCAAAATATAATATATATATATATTTATCCTGTAGATCCTCCAGTGAACCCTGTGATCTCCATCAGTCCATCTGGTGAAATAGTGGAGGGAGATTCATTGACTCTGAGCTGCAGCAGTGATTCAAACCCACCTGTTCTGAACTTCAGCTGGTTTAAAGGAAGAACGTTTGTAGGATCTGGAAGAATCTACAGCATCTCAAAGATCAGATCTGATCACAGTGGAGAATACAAGTGCAAGTCCAGAAATGAACATGGAAAGAAATACTCTGATGCTGTGACTTTAAACGTCATGTGTGAGTTAATGATCATCTTAACACTGTTTAATATGTTCCTATATTTATTGGTAATCTTTCATATTATTTTGTTTGTTTGTTTGTGGTAGACCCACCCAGGAGTGTCTCAGTGTCCATCAGTCCATCTGGTGAAATAGTGGAGGGAGATTCAGTGACTCTGATCTGCAGCAGTGATTCAAACCCACCTGCAGAAATCAGCTGGTTTAAAGGAGGAATGTTTGTAGGATCTGGAAGAATCTACAGCATCTCAAAGATCAGATATGATCACAGTGGAGAATACAAGTGCAAGTCCAGAAATGAACATGGAGAGAAATACTCTGATGCTGTGACTTTGAACATCATGTGTGAGTTAATGATGTTCCAATAAGTGTTATATTTAATCCTCTGTGATGTCAAATATATTGTGATTTTTTTATTGCTGTTTTAGACCCACCCAGGAGCGTCTCAGTCTCTATAACTGGATCTGGTGAAATAGTGGAGGGAGATTCAGTGACTCTGAGCTGCAGCAGTGATTCAAACCCACCTGCAGATATCAGCTGGTTTAAAGGAGGAACATATTTGAAATTTGGACAAACATACAGGATCTTAAAGTTTAGCTCTGGTCACAATGGAGAATACAGGTGCAAGTCCAGAAATAAACAGGGAGAGAAATACTCTGATGCTGTGGCTTTAATCGTCATGTGTGAGTTAATGATCATCTGCACACTGTTTAAAATTTTCTCATATTTATTGTGAATTTTCATATTTGTTTGTTTGTTTGTTTTAGACCCTCCCAGGAGCGTCTCTGTGTCCATCAGTCCATCTGGTGAAATAGTGGAGGGAGGTTCAGTGACTCTGAGCTGCAGCAGTGATTCAAACCCACCTGCAGAAATCAGCTGGTTTAAAGGAGGAATGATTGTAGGATCTGGAAGAATCTACAGCATCTCAAACATCAGATCTGATCACAGTGGAGAATACAAGTGCAAGTCCAGAAATAAACATGGAGAGAAATACTCTGATACTGTGATGCTGAATGTGATGTGTATGTGAACGCTGCTGAAATAACTGACAATTTATCCATTAGCTCCAGTGGGTTTTATCACTGTTGATGATACATTTCATTCTTAATATTTTAGATGCTCCAAGAAAAGTAGTGGTGTCTATAAATGGATCTGGTGAAATAGTGGAGGGAGATTCAGTGACTCTGACCTGCAGCAGTGATTCAAATCCACCTGCTCTGATCTTCATCTGGTTTAAAGAGAATCAAAGCTCATCTGTTGGATCTGGACAGAGTTTCAGTGCACTACAGAGTGGACGCTTCTACTGTGAGGCTCACAATCAACATGGATCTCAGAGATCAGACGCTGTGACTGTCACAGGTGAAGCGCTTATTAACACACTTGTGTATCTTCACATCATTTATACACTTTTGGGGAGTTAATTATTATGATTTTCCTTTTTCAGTTCATCAAGGTGCAAGTAGCAATGTTATTGTGATCACAGCAGCATCTGGAGGTTTATTCATCATCATCATCATCATCATCATCATCATTATACTATTTCTAAAGTAAATTGAATAATGAAGAAAATATACATATAATATTATTTCAAACTTATGCAAAAAAAATATTTGAATATTAATTATACATGAAACAATTAAATAACTTCTGTTTCTGTTTTTGATAGTCAGAGAAAAATGATGAATAGAATATCTGCTAAACATGAGTATGAGGTGAGATTACCAAAGTACCACAGAATAAAATAAGTTAAATGATAAAAACGAGCATTGTCCTACTTGCAGAGATGTTTGTGTGATTGTGGGTATCTTCCTTTCTGTTTCCCTTTAGAACGATGTTCCCAGTGTAGTAGGCTCATATACATATATTGATCCCAGGTCCAGATCTTCAGAGCAGTACAACACACTCACAGTAAGTGAAAGCGCAATGTTTTTTCACATAGACTGTCCATCCCAGACCTGCTGGTCATCACTCAGGATTTTCAAAATGAGAATCTGACAGTAGGTTCTCAATATAATCAAGAACGAAAAACGTACTCTGTTACTATTGTAACCTTGGTTCCCTGAGATACAGAATGAGTACTGAAGCCTTTTTCAATAATGCAGTGTTACTGCCCGGCCATTGGTTTGTGCAGTGGTTTAAAGTCAAGTCACCTTTATTTATATAGCGCTTTTAACAATACAAATTGTGTCAAAGCAACTGCACAATATCAAGATAAGAAAATAGTGTGTCAATAATGTAAAATGACAAGATTAAACACAAAATGTTCAGTAATGTATTTCATTATTGAATTCAGTCATGGCATCATCCAGCTCAGTTTAGCTTAAATAGTAACTGTGCAATATATCCGACGATATTGCTGGAAATAAAGTGTCCCCAACTAAGCAAGCCAGAGGCGACAGCAGCAAGGAACCAAAACTTCATTGGTGACAGAAGGTAGAAAAAACCTTGGGAGAAAGCAGGCTCAGTCGGGGGTGCCTGGCCGGGTAATCGTCCCAAGGGGAACCTATACTGCCTCTGCACCCTGTTGGTGCCGAGAGCGCTCAAAATAAGCAACTGGTGAGCCAGACATGCCATGTCCAGACTCTAGCTCAGTGCCGGTCCCACCTGATAAGGTTTATGTCCATTCAAGCAGAAGAACACCTGCAT
This sequence comes from Gymnocypris eckloni scoliostomus, assembly GCA_027564155.1. NCBI lineage: Eukaryota > Metazoa > Chordata > Actinopteri > Cypriniformes > Cyprinidae > Gymnocypris > Gymnocypris eckloni. Next base: position 37,938,661 of record CM050416.1, read on the forward strand.
GTAAGGCCAGAACTTCCAGGTTATAAAACCTAGCAAATGTGGACAGCGAGGCAGACTACGCTATACCATGCCCATGACGAGGCAATGCCTCTTTTGGAGTGTGCTGGTACTCCAATGGGGCAATTCAGGCCCAAGGAAGAGTAAGCTAGCATAATAACCACTTCCAACTATCCACCTTGAAAGTATTTACTTCGTGACCGAACTGCCTTTGGTGTGGTCACCAAAGCAAACAAAGAGCTGGTCCGGTACCTAAAGGGTGCAGAGCGCTCCAGGTAGATTTTTAGTGCCCTAATCGGTTCATAGTAAATTCAGCTCCTGGTCCTCTGAGCGAGGAAGCGCAGTGAGCGAAATGACCTGTGCTCTGAATGGAGTCGAGAGTAGGTACATAACCATGCCTTGATCTTAGCATGACCTTGGACCTATTACGAGAGGGTTTCAATGTAATCCCTCTGAACGGCTATCTCATAAGGGCGCATTCAGTAGCCTGAGATCGAGGAATGGGCTGCAGGCCGCAATCCTTCTTGGAGACAAGGAGTAATGCTCTTTCTATGCTAGAGGGACCGTTCTATGGCGCCTTTTGCCAGCAATATCATCACCTTGGAGCACAGGATGTGTGCGTCATGCTCTGAACAGAGGTGGAAACCACGTCGCTGAAGCGCGGGGGTCTTTGAGCAAGAGTAAGAGAGACTCTGAGAAGAGAAAAACATGAGCAGGGGAGGCGGGGCTTCCTACATAGAGGAGCCACGAGCGAATCAGGATGGAGTCCGGCTTTCAGTGAAAGCTGCCTGCTTGTGTGAGTGCAGCTTCAGCTACGCACATACATAACTTTCCACTCTGATCTGACTAAGAGGATAGTGCCGCTCAATGTAATGAAGGGCGTCGATTCTCACGTGTGAAAACACTAGCATATTAAAGTGCTGCGGGAAGAGTGAACACAGTGTGTGGAATCATTCAAAGCGGTTGTTCAGGTCCACAGTGCGTACACTGCTCTTCTACTGCTGATCATTTGTTTCAGAGCCCTGCGGGAAGAATGACTATGTGGGCACTTGGCCGGCGGGGCATCATTCAATCCCGGCTGCTCATCCCCGTGGCTCTAATGTTTAATTTTACAAACTTTGCTGAGAGATGAAAAACGGGAGAGTGAAGCTGCCTTACTAGATGTCGGTCAGTGAGTGGAGACTCCTACTCGAAGGCCACAGGGACCAGTGAGACCAAGGCTGCTGCAGGCGCTGAAGCGGCTTGAGAGTGGAGAGTAAGCGGGGAAGTTGGCCACTCCTGAGAGGTCTTGGTCCGCTGCAAAGGCTGGTCAATGGCGAGAAGAGCTGGCTTGAGTATCGTAGATCAGCGAAGAGAAGTGGTCGTTGCTGAAGGAGAAAAAATGTGAGTATCCTGTGTCGAATGGGCCACTTATATAGCAAGATACCCCACCCATTTCCACGGGCTTTGGTGGGCTTCATCGCCACAGGTTCATGCAGTGCCACTGCCGAGCCATTGGTTCATCTTTAAAACACTTCACAAACCTATGGTTGGGCAGTAACACTGCGTTATTGAAAAAGGCTTTAGTTATCGAAGAAAACTGAGTTTTCCTCATAAGCATCTTGAATAAAAGATGCAGTACGAAGTGAAGCATCGAAAGAGAACTGTCCTCATTACTACTCAACAGATACTAACTGCACTTTCACTCAGTTACAAGATAGATCAGCAGGGTGATTTCACCAACAGTAATGAATTCAGTTCTGTGTATGTGTGTTTTACTTGTCTTATTTCTGTTGTAGCCTCGCATGGAGATACCATGGTAAGATGAAGCACAAGTTAAACATTACTCCATTTTTGTTGTATCGCTGGACACTCACATCACAACTCCTGATGAAAATTAAGGTCTTTATGTGTGAATGCCATCACAGAGTTTCCATACTGCAGTGAAGTGATGTTATGTTACTGCATACAATGTCACAATTTTACTTTTTAATTCTAATACTTTGATTCTGATACTGATCACACAGCAAACTCCTGAGTTGAAAATGTTGTGGGTCTCATCAGTAATGTATAATATGTTTACATGTATAAGATTTAAATAATCCAAAAAGAGAAATTGAGTATTAGAATACAGCAAAATATTGAATTATGTACTTTATATGGAAAGTATAGACTAGAAAAGACAAATTCATAAAAGATCACACTTGGACATTTAGTTATACATATTCTGCAAGTATTCATAGTTTTTAAATACTCATTTATTTTGGACTTATAATGTTTGTTGACAACACATGGAAAATGTAATACTGTATATTAGTAAGCAGAAATCAGCTGTTGTAGCACTCCTGTGTAAAAGCACTCTGTTAAATAAAACAATATATTTGATTGAAGTGCTGGTGTGTTATTCCAATGGTGCCAGACCATACTGGCTGAAAGGGGTCATGAACTGCCTCTGTTTTGTTTAATATTATTTTGTTTTGTTGTGTTTTGTACTTTTCTCTGAGGTCCACTTATAATGATATCAAGATCCAACATAGTCGGCACAGCATCATCTTTTAATTTCAATCTTTCTGAAAATCTTTCTCAAATTATGCGTTGTTTGTAAACAAACAGGCAGTGATGGAGAATTGGTGGGTGGGGCTAAACAGGCAGTGATGGGGAATTGGTGGGTGGGGCTAAACAGGCAGTGATGGAGAATTGGTGGGTGGGGCTAAACAGGCAGTGATGGATAATTGGTGGGTGGGGCTAAACAGGCAGTGATGGATAATTGGTGGGCGGGGCTAAACAGGCAGTGATGGGGAATTGGTGGGCGGGGCTAAACAGGCAGTGATGGAGAATTGGTGGACGGGGCTAAACAGGCAGTGATGGAGAATTGATGGTTGGGGCTAAACAGGCAGTGATGGAGAATTGGTGAGTGGGGCTAAACAGGCAGTGATGGAGAATTGGTGGGCGGGGCTAAACAGGCAGTGATGGAGAATTGGTGGGTGGGGCTAAACAGGCAGTGATGGAGAATTGGTGGGTGGGGCTAAACAGGCAGCGCTGCAGAAGCAGGCAATAATCTTCTTCTGCAGAGGCGGTGCTTATCCACACTATTACATCATAAACTGTTTTTAGACTAATGACAAAGTTTTGAGTTCTAAAACGTATAGTACAATGACCACTTATATGTAAAAAGATCAAGGGCACTTTGGTTTCTTAGTTAATGACCCCTTTAAATAATTAAAGGTGGTGGCAGCAAACCATTCAAGCACATACATTATTATAATATCATATTTTGATCCCCTCCATTGTATTTTTTTTTAAATGGCTTCCATATTTATATGTGGATATTACTCTCAAAATTTTGCACTTTGTAATGCACATGACCGTCGTTCCTCTTAGCAGCGGTGCTGTAATGTAGGTGAAATGTATGACTCCAAGGGCCTGTAATAAGATTTTTACTGAGTTGATAGATCTATTGCCGTGCGTTTGCCTGTGTTCAAAGTGGCACAATATATTTTGAAACACCCACTAATTATAGATAATTGATTTATTCTTATTTTTAACATTGTTATTATTCAATTTTAGTTGCTTATGGGGTGAAAAAATAATAATGTTTGTACAGTATATTAGAATCCAACATAAAAGAGCTTGTCTAAGAGCCTTAAAGTGACTTTGGTGTTATGTTGGTCTTGTAGGGATGTCAGTCATTATAGCTCCTCCTCTGTTTTTTTCTGCTCATAATTCACAGGGAGTTGCTCCTATTTGAGAATTAATATTCCTTCTGTTATTACCAATGAACTTAACTTGTTACTTGTGAGTTTCTTCAGCTGATATATGCATATTATTGGACTCCATGTAGATTGATTGTTTAATAAACATTTGTGTTTGTTTATAATTGTTTTTGTATTGATCAAACATAGAATATATTAAATGAATACGTTTGGCTTTTTCAGTCACACTAACAGGTTTTCGCTGTCACATCTACAGTTATTTACTATAGACAAACTATGTAAGTACAATAGTGTTTTTTTTTTTGCTCCATCATGACAACACAGAGTGTGATCCATAAATAAATGATTTAATGACTCTGATCTGGAAAAACGTGATCACGTGAAGCCTAGAACTGAGCACCACTAACTGAAATAGAGTGACTGTGTGGTTCAGACACATGCCAAGACCGTGTTCATTGTTTTAATATCCATTTTAAAGCTTCAGCTCAGATTTTTCTTTGACACTTTGATGCCTTCATTGATACAATGGTGATTAAAACTATTTCTAATATTTCACCTGCAGATCCTCCGGTGAATCCTGTGATCTTCATCAGTCTGATTACTGAACTAGTGGAAGGGAGATTCAGTGACCAGTAAAGCTTTTATTAACACGTTCATCAGTTACCCAGCTAACAATTTTGGTTATGGTTTTGGTTATGGGAACGTTCTATATGTCCCGTTTTCTTAATGTTAGTGGAACGTTTTTTTAAAGTTATTATTGATATTCCTGAAACGTTCTTTCAACTTAAATTCCATTAATTACTCAGCATTCTATGCAGTGTTGTATCTGAGTCCAGTGTCGAGTCCTAGTGTTTAATCAATTGAGCAGAGGTGGGACTTTCAAAGAGTTAAAGTTAATGATATAATTAAGAGACTAATTAAATGATGATTGGGCATTAGTGATGAACACCTGCTGTTATTGAGAATTACAGAGGATCAGATGGTGATGTTTTAATGGTTAGACGGATGCCTTCATCATGGAGATCAGTGTTTGCTTTAGTTGCTATTGACCCTTTTACAAATTCAAAGTAATTAGTTTCTAAATAATATCAATGTTATTTCACAGCAAATATTTGTGCTTTGCTGAGTCAAATCTTGAAGTAGCAGATAAGTTGAAGTACTCCTGAGTGCAATCTGGGAGATGGGGAGGGGGGACATGTGTCGCTCCACCTAAACTCAATTCCATTTGTTTAAACTGCAAATCTTTTTAGTGAAGACCATAGCATGTGCATTCCTTTGTGTACTACTTCGTAAAATTAATTTGACCATATTAAAGAAATATTATGTGCTAACTCTAGAATCTTATGCCTATCTTAATTATAATCTGTTTAGTAACAATGGTAATTTTAGTCAGATGAAGTCCTTGTTTACAAATAAACTCTAGATGACAGCACCTCCGGGTTCTTCGTTCATATTTCCTTGAGGATCGGCAGGCCGCGGATCAGCACTAAGTTGGGATTTTATACACAAATGATGATAATTTACTGTATTTTAGAGATGGACAAACACGAACACAAGCACATGGTTTTAAGTTATAACGCACAACCGTTTTGTGTTGTTGTTTAAAGAGATGAATTAAGTTTCTCAATGTGTCACAAACGTGTAGGTTATAAAGTGCAAATAAATGTTTTCATGAGAAGCAATGTCAATGTTTCCTTTTTTAGATATTAATAAAATATTTGAGCATATATTGATTATCTTACTGTTATTAAAGGCTCCTATCTTATAGTAAATAAGTGTCTGTGACATCAGATATTACAAATCTAATTATTTATGTATTCACCCCATCATTGTGTGTGCGTGTTCAAAACTGTGTACGGATTAATTTAGATTTAGTTATTAACACTCGATCAATATTGGATATTAAATCACTCCGAGCTGTAAATCTGAGCAACAGGTGATTCGTATTTGTTTTAATTATTAAAGACTATAATAGATACTACAAATCTAAAATCAGTAGGCCTAATATAATACAGTGATTCCTGGTTCTTTTTGAAGGATTGAGCCACAAAACCAGTCATTTGATTTGTGCATATAGCCTATAGGCATATAAAAGTATAAATACAAATGTTGCAGAGAAATTATATGAACATGTATTGCTTAAATACTCACTTAAGCACATTAATAATATTTGCTTTAAGTCAGATTTAATAACAGCTGTTTTAGTAAACACAATATTTAAAATAAGCCTATATGCAAAAAAAATATATATATATACTATTATCCACACATAAAACCCCAGTGATGGGCTATTTATTATTGTCTTATGTGTCAACATGGTTTGGCCTTAACGTAATTGTGACGTCACCCCTACATGACCCTAGTTACCTGTGGTTGGCCCAGCCGTGCGTCACTCAGAAAACAGCAGGCCAATCAGAAGAGAGGCTCATGAATATTAATAAGAAAGGCCAAATCGATCTCTTTTCAGCAGAGCTCCCGAGAAAAGAGCGGTACAAATATATTGAGATGTTTTTTTTTGGTACTTATACCGCAGATATACATTCTAAAGGACATCAACACCTAAAATAAAACTCCAGAAAGGTGTACAATATGGGATCTGTAAATTGTCACTTCATTAACTCATTAACTTTAACTCTTTGAGGAATTGGGATTTAACTTGAGACTTGCTTGTGACTTGAAATGAATGAATGACTCGGTCCCACATCTGCACAGCAGTATCTGAAGTATTATATACATCATCATCATTATACTATTTATAATGCAAATACATAATAAAGACTATATCATCATAACTTGCTTTCAAATTAATGCAGAAGGATATTTGATTATTAATTATATATGAAACAATGAAATTACTATTTTGACAGGAAAAGGATAAAGAGAAGATCTGCTGTACATAAGTATGAGGTGAGATGATAAGAACCACAGACCACAGTCAATAAATCCATAAAATCAGTTTTTCCTGCATTCAGGTATATATCATTTTCTCTGTTTCCCTTTAAAATGATGATTTCAGTGCAAACACCTAAGCAGCAGATACTGCTTCAGTTTATGTGACCATTCAGAAAGCTTAATTCCTCATATCACTACAGTTATCATAATAAATCAATGAAATCAAACAAACAAAAATAAAGGTGTCGTTATCTCATGAGCCCTTATTGTGATATATAACAGCTATGTTGTGCACTTGTGGTTAAAGTGACACCATCCACTCTTACGCAATATGTTTCAAACAATATTTAAGAAGAGACTTGATATACTCAGGAACAGAATAAAAGAAAGAGTGAGGAAAGGATTTAGTTTTATTTCATTCATGTCTGAGATAAAAACTCTCAATAATAAAGCTTTGGTCTTTAAACTTCTGTCAGAAAGGTTTGTTTCTTAAGTTGTTCCACTGCTTGTGTGGGCAGGAGTCAAGAAAGAGGAAGACACATTTTTCATTTGAGCAATCATTTCAAAATAAACTGTGTAAACCATGATACATTCAGCAGTTTAATGCTGGAGATCAGACTCGCCAGAACACGGTAAGAGTTCATCTGATTAATGTGAACAGAGTCGTATTAATACTGCTGTAGAAACCACTGAACTAATAGGAAATATTGTCATTGAAAACTGCTTCATGGAGATGTTTTTGAAGCTAATTATTGTGTTTTTCTCGTGAAGTGTGTTAAACTGATCTTCTGGTGATGTCAGTCATAATGGCTCCTCCTCTTCATCTGGTGATATTGATCGTGGTCCGCGGTGAGTCACTCCTGTTGCAGAATTATTTAACAGTATGTTGTTGCTAATGAAATAACACTTCTTTGTGAATTTCTTCAATTTATTTGGTCTGTAAATAATTGGACTCCCTGTTGAATGTTTCATAAACTTATTAGTATGAATTGAATTATTTTGTTTAATCAAATACAATTTCATGCAAACTTAACTCAGAGCCGATAAAAAAAAAAGGTTGACCAAAATGTCTCTCTCACACTAAAGTGTACAATGTCAAATGAAAATTATTGTATTTTATGATAGCATAACATTTTGAGACAACATGAGGAAAGTATGAGGCAATCATTTCGGGTGAACAATCCCTTTAATGTGTGTTTCAGTGTTCCTGTGGCTCAGTGATAGAGCATTGTGTTAGCAGTGCAAATGGTTGTGGGTTCAATTCTCAGGGAACACATACTGATGAAAAAATGTATAAACTGAATGTAAGTCACTTTGGATAAAAGTGTCTGATAAATGTACATTTAAATGTTTCAGGAGTTTTTGGCCAGTATGGTTGGGGTGTGACTTACAGTCCTTCACACATCTGTGCATTAAAGGGATCATCAGTGACAATGAACTGCACTTATACATACCCTACTGGACATCAGATCAAGAAAGTGTTCTGGACCAAAACACTTGCTAAAGAGAAACATGCAGAGTTTCCAGATCTGTCTGAGGATCCTGAATACAGTCAGAGGCTTCAGTATCTGGGAGATAAACAGCAGAACTGTGCGGTCAGACTGAGTCATGTGACACAGAAAGATGAACACGAGTACTATTTCAGATTCACAACTGATAAACCTGATGGAAATTATCTTGGAACTTCAGGAGTAACTCTTACAGTCACAGGTGACTTTGATGAGGTTTCACTCTTCTTCTGTGCATTATGTTGAATAATAATCAGTGTATGACAGCAGCACTAGATATAATGTGTGTGTTGTGTTCAGATCTTCAGGTGGAGTCTCCTGAGAGAGTGAAAGAGGGAGATTCAGTCCGTCTGACATGTAAAAGCTGCTCTGACTGACAGAGAAACATTCATCTGGTACAGAAACTCACAGACATTAACTGAGAGAAGAGACGGAAACAATCAACTCCTGCTGCAGTCAGTCAGAAGAGAGGATGCAGGCAGATATAGCTGTGCTGTACATGGACACACTTACATCTCTCCTGCTGTTCATCTCAATGTCATGTGTGAGCATCTACTTCATTTTATGTATATTTTATATTTTCTTTAAAGGTACAGGTGATGTAAAGTGCATCAATCACATGGACTCTCCTTGTTTGACAATACAAGGACAAAATGTTCTTTATGAACAATTTAGACAAAAAAGTTTATTATATGGCATCGTGAAGCACGTTTATTTTTAAGAGTGTATGTATATATATATATAGTGTGCGTGTGTGTGTGTGTGTGTGTGTGTGTGGCCCTGGACCATAAAACCATAAGTAGCACATAGCACAGGTATATTTGTAGCAATAGCCAACAATACATTGTATGGGTCAAAATTAAAGATTTTCTTTCATGCCAAAAACATTAGGCTATTAAGATCGTGTTCCATTAAGATATTTTGTAAATTTCCTACCTTATACATATCAAAACATATTATATTTTTATATAGTAATAGAAAATAATTTGGACAATGTTTAAACAACTTTTATTTTCTCAATATTATTTTCTTTTTTTTATTTCACTAATATTTCAGTAAAATGAACTGGTCTCGTTTGGTAAATCTCACTTTTTACATTAACTCACAATCTTATTTTTCATTTAGAGGTTAACATTTAAATACATCTCCTGTAGATCCTCCAGTGAACCCTGTGATCTCCATCAGTCCATCTGGTGAAATAGTGGAGGGAGATTCAGTGACTCTGAGCTGCAGCAGTGATTCAAACCCACCTGCAGAAATCAGCTGGTTTAAAGGAGGAATGATTGTAGGATCTGGAAGAATCTACAGCATCTCAAACATCAGATCTGATCACAGTGGAGAATACAAGTGCAAGTCTATCAATAAACATGGAGAGAAATACTCTGATGCTGTGACTTTAAACATCATGTGTGAGTTAATGATGGTCTCATAAGTGTTATATTTAATCCTCCGTGGTGTCAAATATATTGTGATTTTGTATTGATGTTTTAGACCCACCCAGGAGCTTTTATTAACACACTTGTGTATCTTCACATCATTCATCAGTTTGTTTATTATGATGATCTTCCTCTTTCAGTTCCTCGTCAAGCTCGTAGGAATGTGATGTTTGGGATCATAGCAGCATCTGGAGGAGGATTATTCATCATCATCATCATCATCGTCATTATACTATTTATAATGTAAATAAAATAGTGAACATTATAGAAACATAATTTACTATTAAATAAATTGATAATGGATATTTGCCTATTAATTAAATATTAAACAATTAAATTACTTGTTCTTTCCTTTTTAAACAGGAAAAGGAAAAAGAAAATATCTGCTATACATGAGCATGAGGTGAGATAATCAACAAACCACAGACTAAAATCAAGAAAAGAATGCAATTCCTTTTTCCTGCATTTGCTATATATATTTATTTATACAAATAGTATATTCTCCTTCCTTCCCTGTAGAATGATGATCCCAGTGTAAGCACATATACGGCTCTTGATCTCAAGTCCAGGTCTTCTGATGTGTACAACACACTCACAGTAAGGGAAATATCAAAAATAACATGCATAAAAGAGTTTGTGCTTTTAAAAAGTGAGTTAATCTCTCTAATAATGAATGTATCTTTCACTTAGTCTGTCCATCCCAGACCTGCTGTTCATCAGTCGAGCTCCTCTGAATATGAAAATCTGAAAGTAAGTATGAGATCCACAGGTCTTCTCATGTAAGCTAGACGAGTAATTTCACACACACACCAACACAATCTGTTTTAATGTTTCACTTGTCTTATTTCTGTTGTAGCCGCACAGCAAGACTCCACAGTAAGATGAAGCACAAGCTAGACTTCACTGAACAGACACGTCTCAACTCCTGATGAACATGAAAACACCTCTTTAGAGTGTACAGTCTGCTGTGAAGTGATGTTTCTCAAAGGTCCTGTAGAAAATAATGGATTATATTCATGTGTGACCTCAGTGTGATGAATGAATTGTCTAAGTGTTATTAATAAATTCGTTTTTCATTACTACTCTTTGCTACAGTTTGCTCAGTTTTGTAAAATATCTTCTGGTTTTGCTTTTCAAATAAAAGTGTTGTTTCAATTGTATATGTTGCAGGCTCATTTATTGGTAATAAATAATTGATAATAAGTAATAAATAATAGCAGGCTTGTTTTTGAAGCTACGGTTGCTTATTTGTCTCACGAGAGTTGGCAACACTGTTTAACTAATTAAAGCTTTCTTAAAACACAGTTACACTATATACATGGACCAATAATCAAATCATCCACTATTATTTCCCTTTTCCCATTTATATGTAATTATAGACACACATATCAATCCAATTTTCTCATTTCATTGCAATAGATCCTATGTCAGCTGAATTATAATACGCTGCATTCACATGTGATGTGTTATTTTATTTTTAGTGTATTATTATTTTTTACCGTTTAGTGAAGCTCACAAGGCAATGACTCAAACTATAGGTATATCATTTTGAGTTTAGCTCGAGTTTAACAGAAATCCTGAAATCATTGACAACTGATGCTTGAGTTCAGTGAAATTTATTTGGTCACAGAGACATTTGAAATCAAAAGTCTGAATTATTTCATATTTAACAAACCCTTTACCATGCCACATCACAACATCAAATAAAAAGCCCAAATATGTTTGTTTTGTTTTTGCCTTTTTCTGTTTCCGGCTCATCTGTTCACCTGATTTAATTAATGATGTGCCATACATTATGTTGAATCGCATGCTAGATTAAGCAGATTTAACAGAAATGGTAAATTTAAACAGAAGTTTAATTGACAGTCTTTAATTTTCAGTCAATATTTGTGGCTTTTGCTGTTCTCAGCAGACCATATTTATATCTGAACACAGGCTTCGTGATGTTCAGTCGTTCATTTGACGTGGCTGTAGATCACAGAGAGATCTTCCACAGTCTCCACATCTGATCGCCTAAAACGAAAGCATACACATAATGATGTAATGCCTCAGATTGCATGATGATAAAGTCATTTAAAAATACAGCCACTTGTATGTCATGTGAAGATGATGACAAAAGTTGTATTTTCACACCTCACAGCAGCACCAGGCTGGTGAATTCGGATATTTCCGTACTGGTTTTCATTCTCTTCTGCTTTCTTCGTCGGTTTGGTTTTGTGATGTTGGACTGTTGCATACTGGATCTCCTCAGCATCTCTACTGGGTTTCCTGGATGAAATGCTGGCATACGGAGCATCGTCATTAACGGCTGATTCAGACACATGAACGTCCCTCTCGGCTATAGAGTAAAGATTATCCTGAAATGAAAGAAAATTAATTATTGTACATATGAAACCTAGCTAAAAGTACATGACAAATATTTCCTGTCATGGCTGGATTATTTACCTGTTTTGCTGCGACATCTTCAGCTTTTGCACCTCTTCGTTTTCTCCTGCTTATATGACATTAGGGTAAGTTGTGTTTTAAAGATTTAATACTAATAATCACATGAGGCAATTCCACCTGCAGTGTAATTGAGAATCCAACTTACATTATGAAAACGGTAAAAATGATAATGATGACTAATCCTGCACATGCCACTGTGATTCCCAACCAGACAGGCCACCCCAGACCACGATGCACTGAAAGATGACAAATATAAGATACCATTGACTCTCAAAGCTACACCCTTCATAAAATAAAATACTATTTCACTAGTTCACTTAAACTCCTCCACTATTTCACCAGATCCAGTTATAGACACTGAGACGCTCCTGGGTGGGTCTAAAGTAGAGGATTAAATATAACACTTATTGGACCATCATTAACTCACACATGACGTTTAAAGTCACAGCATCAGAGTATTTCTCTCCATGTTCATTTCTGGACTTGCACTTGTATTCTCCAGTGTGATTATATCTGATGTTTGAGATGCTGTAGATTCTTCCAGATCCTACACATGTAGTTCCTTTAAACCATCTGATTTCTGCAGGTGGGTTTGAATCACTGCTGCAGATCAGAGTCACTGAATCTCCCTCCACTATTTCACCAGATGGACTGATGGAGATCACAGAGTTCACTGGAGGATCTACAGGAGATGTATTTAAATGTTAACCTCTAAATGAAAAATACGAATGTGAGATCATGTAAAAAGTGAGATTTACCAAATTAAGACAAATACATTTGACTGAAATATTAGTGATATCAAAAAGAAAAACAATCCAAATATTAAGAAAAAATAGTTTAACTTTGTATAAATTAAGTTCTTAGCAATGCATATTACTATAAAAAATAATAATACGTTTTGATATATTTACAGTAGGAAATTAAAAAAATAACTTAATGGAACATGATCTTAATATCCTAATGATTTTTGGCAAAAATATAATAATATATATATATATATATATATATATATATATATATATATATACACAGACATATATATATATATATATATATATATGTGTATATATATATATATATTAATATTTATTAATCTTCATTAATCTTGAATTTGGAACACAAGTAATTTAACAAAAACTCAAGTTACATACATTTCAAAATACTTGCATAAAATTTACAAAATAAAGATTTATACTTTAATATGAAACAATAATCATTCACCAGATCTCCCAGAGGGCCTATTCAGCGCTATAACTCCCCTCTGATAATCAACGAGGAAAGCATTACTGAACTATTACACAGAAAATAGTTTCCCCACTGTATGCTATTTTCATAGCATATTATATTATGAAATAAGCAAATAAAACACTTATGCTCTATGATTTATCAACGAATTTGAGACACAAACAATCCTCATCAATCGTTTCAAATCAACAAAAAATCGCTTCTGTATAATAGTCGCTGATGGAATATGTCACAAATACAAGTGTATGAAATGCCTAAAAGATGATAAATATTCAGTTTATAGCACTTATATCTCTCAAACACAGAATCAATGTAATACACTCGGCTATGGTGTTACTCACACACACACTAATTAGTAGTACGAACTGTAACGGCTGTTAAATAAAATAATTATTCAAAATGTTTTGGTCGTCTTTATTTACTAATACAAAAGCATTTGGATTTTAGAATTCTTCCAATACTTGACCATCTCTTCTTTATCTGTCAGTGGCGCTGGTTCTCCCTCCTCTGCCTACTTGCTGTCGACAAGTCAGTAGTTCATTGTATTACTCTAATTAAGAAATGTAAAATGTTGGATTAGATAATATTTAATTATGTGAAAAGAGTGTTAGACTATGTGGAAAAAGCTGCAGCGCCTTGAAATAGACATTGAATGATTTTTAATGTCAAATGTTTGTAACGTAATTTAGCCCACACCCATGAAAATGTTATGCTTAAAGCTTTACCTTGATTGAATTGTGTTTTATACTACATTTTTAGCTGCTTTAAATTATTGTTTCTTGTTTTCTGTATTTTGTTCATGTTTTTGTGGCCATGGGATACCATTCAATTAATATTAGTTCAATCATTTACAGTTTTTACCTCTGATATTTTAACAGTTATTGAAAGTTATTAAGAATTAAAGTTACGCATTGACGGAAGAATGCGCACTGATCTCTTTTGGCGGGAGCTGTTGCCATGGTGAATCGTAATTTCGGTGCTCCGCTGATCATGACTTTTCATAGCCGTGGTGCACACGCTTAACTCAGAGTCAACCTATTCAGAGTTGAGTAAACTGACTAATTTCAGCTGTTCTGTAACTGAAAACTCAGAGTTTCCATATCAGTCGACAGGGGACATTCTACTTCCCGTTCCTCAACACTCTCACAGAGATGCTACGCGTGCCGCGACGCTGTTGTGGTCTGCAAACACTGCTCACCCCTGGTGGAGTTTATGATTATTTAGTGCCGGCCGTTCTATTTACCGAGAGAATATACAGCCACAATGCTCACTGCTGTATACATCCCTCCCGACAACAACAACAACAACAACAACAACAACAGGAGTGAGGCACTGAATGAACTGTACCAGCACATCAGTGAGCAGCAGACAGCCCACCCAGATGCTTTTCCCATCTTGGCTGGAGACTTTAATCACGCAGATCTAAAGAGTGTGTTCCCAAAAATACACCAACATGTTGACTTTCCTGTCACGGTTCATGGATCTGTGTGCTCATTCTGTGTTCGTCTATGTTGTGGATCTGCTCGTTGTGCTTGTCAGCGTTGCCTAGTTACCGTGCACCTGACTAGGTAATCAGAACGGTGACAGGTGTAGCTCGTCTGCACTGCCTATATCTGGCTGGCGTTTTTGTGGTGCGTTGTCAGATCGTTGTTACTGTTGTGGTGTACTTACTCTCTGTGTCAGTCTTCCAGGTCCTGAAGCTGTTCTTGCCTGGTCGCGTTTCAGCATATCTCTGCCCGAGCTGGAGACTCTGCACTGCGGGTTTACTGCACCTGCACTGTCGATGATATCTGCACCTCCACTGTGTTTGGAGTCTGCACCTGCACTGCCAGCTTATCTCACCTCCACTGTGTTTTGGGTTGTCTAATAAAGACTATCTGTTTTCACTCAATTGGATCTCGAGCTTTCTGTACCGTGACAGAACGATCTGACCAAGATGGATCCAGCGAGTGCGTCAGAATAAGAGACTTTTAGCTCGCGGTAACTCACGCATGGATCACCAGGATGAACAGAGGGCAGCCTCTAATCGCGCTATCAAGCCCTGGTCACTCAGGTCTCGGAGCTGACCACCCAGTTACAGCGTCTCCCGTCCGAGCCGGAACAGCGACCCACGGCATCGAATCCACCTCGCCCACTATCCCTGATCAGGCGGGTCGGATCATCGAACCTCGCCTTCCACCTCCAGCCTTTTATTCTGGTGAGCCCCAGCAATGCCGCTCCTTTCTTGCCAAATGCTCACTCTATATCTCTCTCCAACCATCATCGTTTCCCACCGAGGAATCCAAGATAGCGTTCGTCATCACTACTCTCTGGGACGGGCAGCTCGCTGGGGAACTACCGTTTGGGAGCAGAGACTTCCCTGCTGCGCTTCGTTTCAGTTGTTTTCGGAGGAGATCAGAAAGGTGTTTGATCGGGCGGCGGCAGAAGGCGGCTCGTCTTCTGGCGGCGTTACGGCAGGGAGATCGGGCGTCACTGATTTCTCCATTGAATTCCGCACTTTGGCGGCAGAGTGCGGTGGAATTCAGAAGCGCAGTGGGATATGTTTTTCATGGACTCGCTGATTACGTCAAGGACGAGATCTACGCACTGGAATTACCCACGTCACTGGATGGGTTAGTTAGTCTGGCTATTGGTGGATGCCAGATTACAGCAGAGAGGTCAGCGAGCACGCCGAGCTTCGGTCGGTCGATAGGCTGAACCACCCGCCTATCTCCTACCGTGGCGCAGATGTCGGTTTCGCGAACCTGAGCCCATGCAGATGGGCAGATCCGGTCTTTCCCTGGAGGAGAAGCGGAGGCGGCGCGAGGGTCTTTGCCTGTATTGCGGAGCTGCTGGGCGCCGCAGCACAGTGTCCCGTAAAGCCAGAGTGACAGCGGTTAAGGGTTACTGACGGGTGGGATCACATTGGCTAAATCCTCTCTGGCAGCTACACTCCTCACTGTCAAATTGCAGTGGTCCTCAGTCACCTATGACTGTCAGGCTTTAGTTGACTCTGGTGCAGAGGGCAATTTTTAGACTCTGATCTCGCTGACAGACTTAGACTTCCGGTGATTGCCCTTTCACAGCCCGTTGCTGTTCATGCTCTCAATGGTCTGTCCCTTCCTTCCATCACTCACTCTACGGGTCCACTTAGACTCGTCACTTGAGAATCACACTGAAACTATTCAGTTTTTTTAACTGACACTCCCGTTACTCCAGTAGTCCTTGGGCATCCCTGGCTTGTGCTTCATAACCCTCACTTTAATTGGAGTCAGAGTTCCATTCTCTCTTGGAGTGAGGGTTGTCATGCTACGTGTCTGTTGTCTGCTTGTCCTTCTGTCTCTTCTTCTGTGTTTCAGGATGAGCATATGGATCTGTCAAAGCGTGCCCAGCGAGTACCGCGACCTGAAGGAGTGTTCAGTAAGTCTCGGGCTGCTTCTCTACCTCCGCATCGTCCCTATGACTGTGCTATAGATTTATTACCAGGTGCGTCTCCGCCCAAGGGCAAACTTTATTAAGCTTTCCGCCCGGAGAGGGAGGCCATGGAGAAATATATTTCTGATTCTCTAGCAGCCAAGATCATTCGCCCTTCTTCTTCGCCGGCGGGGAGGCGGGGTTTTTTCGTGAAAAGAAGGATGGGTCTCTTCGTCCCTGCATCGACTATCGAGGGCTGAATAACATCACGGTGAAGAATACATATCCTTTGCCGTTGATGTCTTCTGCCTTTGGCGTCTGCAGGCGGGCTTTCACGAAATTAGACCTCCATAGCGCATATCATTTGGTTCGCATAAGGGAGGGATGAATGGAAGACTGCTTTTAATACCCCCAGGGGGCACTTTGAATATCGCGTTCTTCCTTTTGGGCTTTCCAACGCCCCATGATCTTCAGGCACTCGTTAATGACGTGTTGAGAGATATGCTAAATCAGTTCATTTATGTCTACCTGGATGACATACTGATATTTTCTCACTCTCCAGGAACATGTTCAGCACGTCAGGCGAGTGCTTCAGAGGCTGTTAGAGAATGGGCTTTATGTCAAGGCGAATCGTTTTCCATGCACAGTCTGTCCCTTTTGGGTTACATTGTGTCAGTCGAGGGATGCGCATGGATCCGGACAGGGTTCAGGCTGTGGTTGATTGGCCAACTCCAGATTCCCGCAAGGCCCTGCAGAGGTTTCTGGGCTTTGCCAATTTTACCGGCGTTTTATTCGCAGTTTCAGCCAGCTAGCGCCCCTTTGACCGCCTTAACCTCCATCAAGACTCCGTTCAGGTGGCCCAGCGCAGCGGAGGCTGCGTTTACCAAACTGAAAGGCTGCTTTGTTTCAGCTCCCATACTCATCGCCCCTGATCCCTCCCGGCAGTTTGTGGTGGAGGTTGACGCGTCGGAGGTGGGGGTTGGTGCCGTCCTATCCCAGCGTTCTTCCTCGGACGACAAGGTGCACCCGTGCGCGTATTTTTCTCACCGTTTATCTCCGCTGAGCAACTATGATATTGGTAATAGAGAGCTGCTGGCAGTCAAGCTTGCCTTGGAGGAATGGCGTCATTGGTTAGAAGGTTCGGGGTTCCTTTTATCGTCTGGACTGATCATAAGAATCTTGAGTACATCAAGTCCGTAAGCGTTTGAACTCTAGGCAGGCCGGTGGGCTTTATTTTTCGGTCGTTTCGATTTTCTATTTCTTATCGGCCAGGTTCCAAGAACATCAAGCCCGATGCACTGTCTATTTTACCATTCTGATCGCCCGCCTTTTCCGAGCCCATTGTGCCACAGAAAATTTTTGTTTCTGCGGTCACTTGGGAGATTGAGTCGAAGGTCGCCGCGGCCTCGCAAGGTAACGCCTCCGTCCGGATGCCCACCGGGTCGTTTGTTTGTGCCAGAGACTTTACGGTCCGATGTCATTCGATGGAGTCATTGTTCCAAGGTGGCTTGTCATCCTGGGGTGAGTCGTACCATGTTTCTTACTAAACAACGGTTCTGGTGGCCGTCTATGGCTCGCGACATACGATGTTTTGTTTTGGCTTGCTCTGTTTGTGCCGTTTCTAAGACTTCTAATCGACCCTCTGCTGGACTCCTTCAGCCGCTGTCGGTGCCGTCGAGACCCTGGTCCCACATTTCGCTAGATTTCGTCACAGGTCTCCCAGCCTCAGTGGGAACAGGTGGTTTTGACCGTGGTGGACCCGGTTCTCGAAGGCTGCCCATTTCATCCCTCTGCCTAAATTACCGTCTGCCAGAGAGACAGCGGTTGCTGTCATTGACCACGTTTTCGCATTCATGGTCTCCCGACAGGCGTGGTCTCTGACAGGGGCCTCAGTTTGTCTCTAAATTTTGGAGTGAGTTTTGCCGTTTGCTAGGGGCGACTGTTAGTCTTTCTTCTGGGTATCATCCCCAGAGTAATGGTCAGACAGAGAGCCAACCAGGACTTAGAGCGTATGTTGCGATGTGTGGCCTCCCAGAATCCGTCCTCTTGGAGCCAGCAGCTCTCATGGGTTGAGTACGCACATAACTCATTACCAGTATCTGGTACGGGCCTGTCTCCGTTTGAGGGTAGCTTAGGGTACCAGCCACCAATCTTTTCCAGTCTGGAATCCGAAGTCGCGGTCCCCTCTGCCCACGCATTTGTCCAGAGGTGTCGACGCACCTGGAGCAGGGCCAGACAGACCCTCCTCCAGGTGGGGGCACGCACCAAGGCCAAGGCTGATCGCCACCGGTCAAGGCCTCCCGTCTATGTCGTCGGTCAAAAAGTGTGGCTTTCATCTAAGAACATTCCTCTCCGTACCGTTTGTAACAAACTTGCTCCTAAATTCATTGGCCCGTTTACCGTCACCAAGATCATTAGTCCGGTGGCGGTCCGCCTCAAACTTCCTCCAGCGTACAAGAGGATTCATTCCGTTTTTCATGTTTCCAAATTAAAACCTGTTTTCATGCCCCATTAATCGCATAGACCCCGGTTCCTCCACCGCGACTCGTAGATGGGGAACCGGTTTATTCGATTGTATTCTGGACTCTAGGCGGAGGGGATTCCAGTACTTGGTGGACTGGGAGGGTTACGGTCCTGAGGAGAGGAGTTGGGTGCCTGCTAGAGACATATTGGATCACTCTCTTATCGATGATTACAATCGTCAGGTAAGTTCATCTGGGAACGCCAGGAGGCGTCCTTAGGGAAGGGTACTGTCACGGTTCATGGATCTGTGTGCTCATTCTGTGTTCGTCTATGTTGTGGATCTGCTCGTTGTGCTTGTCAGCGTTGCCTAGTTACCGTGCACCTGACTAGGTAATCAGAACGGTGACAGGTGTAGCTCGTCTGCACTGCCTATATCTGGCTGGCGTTTTTGTGGTGCGTTGTCAGATCGTTGTTACTGTTGTGGTGTACTTACTCTCTGTGTCAGTCTTCCAGGTCCTGAAGCTGTTCTTGCCTGGTCGCGTTTCAGCATATCTCTGCCCGAGCTGGAGACTCTGCACTGCCGGGTTTACTGCACCTGCACTGTCGATGATATCTGCACCTCCACTGTGTTTGGAGTCTGCACCTGCACTGCCAGCTTATCTCACCTCCACTGTGTTTTGGAGTTGTCTAATAAAGACTATCTGTTTTTCACTCGCAATTGGATCTCGAGCTTTCTGTACCGTGACATTTCCTACTCGGGGAAAAAACACTCTGGACTTTGTTTACACCACCCAGAGAGGAGCTTACAAGGCCCTTCCCCTCCCCCATCTTGGCACCTCAGACCACATCACTGTCATGCTAATCCCTGCATACAGACCGATCATTAAAGTCACCAAACCAGTTCACAAACAGATACAAGTGTGGCCGGAAGGGTCGTCAGAGGCACTTCAAGACTGTTTTAACACCACTGATTGGAATATGTTTAAGCAGGCTGCCACATACAACAACACCACAGACCTCCAAGAGTACTCAGAGACTGTCATTGTCTACATAACCAAATGCATTGATGATGTAACAGTCACGAAGACCATCACTGTCCGGGCCAACCAGAAGCCGTGGCTGACGGGGAGGTCTATAAACTCCTGAAGGCTCGGAACACTGCCTTTAGAGCTGGAGACGAGGAGGGCCTGAAAACAGCTAGGGCCAACCTATCCCGCAGCATCAGAGAGGCTAAGAGACAGTACTCCAGGAGGATAACCCATCATTTTAGCGACAGCAGAGACACTTGGAGCCTGTGGCATGGGATTCAGACTATTACGGACTACAAGCCCCCACCACAGACCTGTGACAGCACCATCCCCCTGCTGAATGAGCTGAATGCCTTTTTCACTTGCTTTGAGGCACAAAACAGCACCACTGCACAGAAGACTCCATCTCCTCCCGGCGACCAGGTGATGACGCTGTCCACAGCGTGAGGAGATCCCTCAGCAGGATCAATGCACGCAAAGCCCTGGGTCCTGACAACATTCCTGGGCGTGTACTGAGAGACTGTGCAGTGGAACTCACAGATGTCTTCCCAGACATTTTCAACATCTCGCTAAGTCAGGCTGTTGTCCCCACATGCTTCAAGGCTACCACCATCATTCCAGTCCCGAAGAAGTCATCTCCATCCTGCTTCAATGACTACCGGCCAGTCACACTCACTCCTATCCTCATGCTTTGAACGACTAGTCATGCACCACATCAAGTCTGTTCTCCCCCTCCTGGATCCCTTTTAGTTTGCATATCGGTCCAACCGCTCAACCGATGACGCCATCGCCACTGCCCTCCACCCAGCCCTCACACATCTGAAAAAAAGGACGTGTATGTCAGAATGCTGTTCATAGACTTCAGTTCAGCATTCAACACAATCTTCCCTCAACAGCTCACTCACAAACTGGTCCAGCTGGGGCTCAATACCTCTCTGTGAAACTGGCTTTTGGACTTCCTGACTGGGAGACCTCAGGCAGTACGAGTCGGCAATAACACATCCAACACCATCACACTGAACACAGGGGCCCCCCAAGGATGCATGCTGAGCCCCCTTCTCTTCACTCTGCTGACCCACGACTGCACACCGTCACACAACTCTGACCTGTTCATTAAGTTTCCAGATGACACGACTGTGGTGGGTCTCATTATCAACAGAGATGAGACAAACTACAGGAGCGAGGTGAGCCGCCTGGCCAGGTGGTGCAGTGACAACAATCTCTCTCTGAATGTGGAGAAGACAAAGGAGATTGTTGTTGACTTCAGGAGAGTGCACACTCAGCATGCTCCTCTGACCATCAATGGAGCGACTGTGGAGAGAGTGAGCAGAATCAAAGTTCCTGGGTGTGCACATCACAGAGGACCTCTCCTGGACTAACAACACTGCAGCACTGGCCAAGAAAGCACAGCAGCGTCTCTACTTCCTCCGCAAACTCAGAAGAGCCAGAGCCTCGGCCCCCATCATGTACACCTTCTACAGAGGCACCATCGAGAGCATTCTGACTAGCTGCATCACTGTGTGGTATGGCGCCTGCAACGCGTCCTGCCACAAGACCCTTCAACGAATAGTGAGAGCAGCTGAGAAGATTGTTGGTGTGTCTCTTCCCTCCCTCCAGGACATTTACAGCACCCGTCTCACCCGCAAAGCCCTCTGCATTGCAGGTGATCCCACCCACCCGTCACATAGCTTCTTCAGTCTGCTGCCATCAGGGAGGAGACTGTGGAGTCTCCAGGAGAGGACCAGCAGACTGAAGGACAGCTTCATCCATCAGGCTGTCAGGAAGCTCAACTCTCTCCCGTCTTCCCCCCACCCCCCTCTTTTACCCCATGCACCATTAAACTCTGACCCTCTGACTCGTCACCCCCACACACACGCTCTCTGTGACCAGGACCAGTCACCTTGTACAGCATTGGACTGACCTCATTCAACTACCTCGTCAGTCAGTTTGAATAAAGACTGCTCTCTGATCTTTGTCAATTTAAGCTCTTTTGCACGACACTAATTATATCTGCACTGTTTGTTTATTGCACTGGTTTGCACTATATCTACCATGTGCCTTATGCTACTTTATCTTTTTATAATCTTTTTTTATTTTTTTTATTTTTTTTTTACTTGTCCTTACTTGTATATTTGTAATAGTTACATTTTATATATGTATGTGTATATGTATATATATATATATATATATATATGATTTGTATTATCTGTATTTTACGTTCTACTGTTAGTGTTTAGTGTTATCTGTATGCACCAAGGGTCTGAGAGTAATTTGAATTCTCTGTATGTAAGAACTGTACATATGGCAGAATTGACAATAAAGCAGACTTTGGCTTTGACTTTGACATCATCAAGAGCCAGGTGTATTGATTCCTGTATCTGCTTTTGCTTTACTCTCAACGCGATGTAACCCTCTTCACTTCCATTTTATGAATCCCCAATGGCATCTCAATGGCATTCAGTCACCTGCATCTTGAATGGCAAGAGGGTAAGTTAATTAACAGCAAATATTAATTTTGGGGTGAACTTTTGCTGTAATAAAAAAACATTAATTGATGGAATTGTGATCTTCTTTTGATTTAAAAATGTATCCACTGTTGTCTCTGCTACCACTACACCTCAGATCTCGGACCTTGTTGACATGAAGTGTGTTGTCATAAGAGGGCTTCATGTAATACCGATCACCCTTCTTTGAAGAACTTCACGAAATTCATCAAATCATGCTTTGTAAGTATTGTTATTTTTTTCTGTTATATAAAGATTATGTAAATTAAAGGCGTCATACATACGTTTTTATCTCAAATTTGTTTTATTTATCTTTTTCATGTCCAGGCTTCTGATGATGCAGACCAAAATGTTCCAGCTAGATTTCTCAGCCTAAAAAGCGAAGATGTGGCACAGCATCCCCTGTCTTTCCACCTCCATTTAGCTCCTGTAAGGAATCATCTCGGAGGGGAATCTTGGGACAGACGGTTTTTTAGAGAACCTCCCTCAGGATATTAGTTATTGTTTATGGATTGACTTAGGACTTGTATCTGGATAAGTGCATGACCAAAACATTGCAGACATCTTATCTCTGTTTTATTAGACAAAAACTCAACATACCTAAAGTTACCTAAGATTTGTTGAAGATTTGTTTGGAAAATTATTTTAAATAAACTGTGAATTCTAAAAGTAAACCCTTGTTGTATTTTTTTTTGTCCTTGTTTATTGTGCAGCTGTAATTTACAGAATACTAATTCGGTAGAGATAACCCAGTCAAATTAAACTAAGTATATATATATATAGACTGTATATATATATAGATATATATAGACTATAGATATATATATATATATATATACACACAATTTGCTTTACAAAGCTTATTTAGTGCAATTTAAAGTTTTGAGTTTCCTTAACTAGTACATGTTAGTTATTGTAACAGATTGTTAGTAAAATAAACGAACACTTTCCAATGTAAATAACTTGAAATGTCTTGTTTGTTCAACAAGACAAAATCAACTTTTGTAGGGCAATGATTTTCCATATTTTGTTTAGGTTCACTCAACTTGTGTGTGCTTACAGTGTATGATAACCATACCACTGCTTTATTCTCAAGCTGCAGTATCACACATCATTCACACATTAAAAAAAACACAACACATTTGTGAACAATTATTTAAATAACCTCATGATGATTACAGTCAGCATCATCTGATTCCAATGGATCTTAGTTTTCATTGTCTCATCAAATGCATTTAGCACATTGCTAGAACTGTGAAAATCTAACATTAGGATAAAAAGAGTCAAGAGCCCAACTTAAGCAAACGCTGATCAAAATAATGGTGGTTTGTTGCAATGTCAACATTTTTTCAACATTAATTGCTGGTGCAAAAGTGATGTTTGTTGTTCATGTGTGACTTGAATCTCACAGAAATTAAGCTTTCACACAGTTTACACTTCATATTCGCATGAAATTGAGCATTGCTCAACATCATTGACCAGTAGCAGTGTTTCACAAGAACCGAGGGTATTTCATAATTCTCTGTGGTCATACAACAACCAACATGTGTACAAAAATCCAATATACAAAAATGTCCACAGCCATGAAGATATTTACTGATAACACAAAACAAAATCTGTAAAAAGTGCTTTTCAAAGTTGCAGTTTCTGCCAAAGTCAAAATAAAATTAGTTGGTTTATAAAAGCTGATAATATCTAAATAATTCACAAAACTATCTGGCATTGCTACTGTGACAGGCAGTCCAAGCCCACTGCCAGTTGTCATGAAATGGTTTATAGAGTTAAGACTATGAACCTTAAATATATTCTAAAATATTAAACTGCACATGCATTGTTAACTAAAACTAATTGTAAACAGAATTAAGCTATCATTTGTATAGAACAGCACTCATCAGAAACCTCCCACTACTACCATGAATTGTCCATCTTAGGAATCTACCAATGTTCAGATCCGTTCTTCTAACACTATTTGGATTATATTTAATGTGCATCATCATAAGCTGTTTTGTCTGAATACCTATGGCATACACTGTCATAAGTGAATACCACCCCTTGTTTTGATGCTCTCTGCAGCCTGAAGCTCATCTTCTATAGAAATTAATGAAAAAAGCACAATCGAGTGCTGATTCCTATTGAAACGAGTGGATTTCATCCACAAAATGTTGCCGAGCAATGGTAAATGTGACCACACCTTTGCATTGTCATGGCATGTAACAAAGTTGTACATTTTAATATACATTTGTAAAAGCATTTTTATTTTTACACTAATATCATGTTAACATGCATACCGTTCATGTCTTGTGGCTTTACTATTGAAATAGTGAGCATTTTTAATGTTTAACAGCCCTGTTTTATTCCATTGTACATCTCTCACTGCAAGCCTGATTAATGCTTTTTCAATCAAAATGAGGGACGAGTAACTTTGAAGAAAATATTTATAGAATATACTCACACATGACACTGAGATGAACAGCAGGAGAGATGTAAGTGTGTCCATGTACAGCACAGCTATATCTGCCTGCATCCTCTCTTCTGACTGGCTGCAGCAGGAGTTGATTGTTTCCGTCTCTTCTCTCAGTTAATGTCTGTGAGTTTCTGTACCAGATGAATGTTTCTCTGTCAGTCAGAGCGCAGCTGCTTTTACATGTCAGACGGACTGAATCTCCCTCTTTCACTCTCTCAGGAGACTCCACCTGAAGATCTGAACACAACACACACATTATATCTAGTGCTGCTGTCATACACTGATTATTATTCAACATAATGCACCGAAGAAGAGAGAAACCTCATCAAAGTCACCTGTGACTGTAAGAGTTACTCCTGGTTCACCAAGCCATTTGCCTTCATCTATATCAGTGATGAATCTGAAATAGTACTCGTGTTCATCTTTCTGTGTCACATGACTCAGTCTGACCGCACAGTTCTGCTGTTTATCTCCCAGATACTGAAGCCTCTGACTGTATTCAGGATCCTCAGACAGATCTGGAAACTCTTCATGTTTCTCTTTAGCAGTTGTATTGGTCCAGAACACTTTCTTGATCTTATGTCCAGGAGGGTATGTATAAGTGCAGCTCATTGTCACTGTTGATCCCTTTAATGCACAGATGTGTGAAGGACTGTAAGACACCCCCAACCATTCTGGCCAAAAACTCCTGAAACACAGCATTCGTGAAGAAATAAGAAAACATAAGTCTATGAGTCAGACAAGGTGAACCCCTAAAGCAGGGATGGGCAACTTTGGTCCCGGAGGGCCGGTGTCCTGCAGAGTTTAGCTCCAACCCTAATCAAACACACCTGCCTGTAACTTTATAATGATCTTGAAGACATTGATTGCTTCTTCAGGTGTGTTTGATTAGGGTTGGATTTTTCTTCAAAATTTGGCATTTCCATCACTCGTTTTTCATGCAATACTTCAAAATGTGCATTAAAATAGGGTGATGGAAACCCAGCTAGTGTTAGCGCCATGGCAAAGAAGCTGTCTTTACAAGAGATCCTTGATCATATTACTGATCAAGAAAATAGCGAGGAAGAGACAACAGAAGATGAATCTTACAGTGAAGACGCATTGCAAGATATATTGGAAGAGGACAATATCACTGAACAAGCTGAAGACCGTGCAACAACTGAAGAGGAGCGATCTTCAACCCCTTTATAGTTGCAAGCACAACATGCTCCTGAACAATAGTTGCTTCTCTGACTTTCATTCTTCCCCATTCACTTTCAGATGGCCATTTTTGACCCAGAACACCACCAGTATGACATGAATCCGAATACAACAAAAGGGTTAATCACCTAAATATCTCATTCACTTTTACACTGCTTCAGTGTTTATATGAGTTCAGGGAGTCCACACTCAGAGTGTTAAATTAGCACTGTGGATTTTACTGTGCGTAGTCGGAAAGTTCACTGCTATTTACTGCTATGTGTGTGAATATTCCATTAAGTCATAACGAGACAGTGGCGATTCTACAATGGGTTACATTTGATGAGCTATTGAGTTAGAAAATAGAGTAAATTAAGTAGCCCATAAGGTGATTGCTATGATTAACATCACACACACACACACACACACACACACACACACACACACACACACACACACACACACACACACATTTGTTGGGTTTCCATGTTTTATGGGGACTTTCCATAGTAATGGTTTTATACTGTACAAACTGTATATTCATCCTTACACTGCCCCTATCCTAAACCTAACCATCACAGGAGACATTCTGCAATTCACACACACACACACACACACACACACACACACACACACACATACACACACACACATGAATACTCAAATTGAAGAATTCTGTTCTTTCAGATTTCTAGATTGTAGGTTTGTTTATTATTATAATGTCATATGCATTTTTGTGTTCTGCTCTTTTTTTTCATTTCAAGTATTTTAATTCATACAATAATAAATGAATTTCAGTCCCCTGCTGGACAAATACACAAATAAATATTAATAATAATAAATACAAATTTAAAATAGTAAAACAAAAAATTATATATATATATATATATATATATAAACTATCAATATAATTTGTAATGGTTTTACTGTTATACTGTAAATTGTATGGGTTTTAATGGAAACTGTAATGGACCCTGTTGGTCTCTACTGGTAACCGGTCGTCTATTATTGGTGGCTTTTGTTAAAACCATTAATGCAGTGTTTCTCATCCCTGGTCCTGAGCGCCCCTCAACACTGCACATGGTGTATGTCTCCCTTATCTGACACCCATTTCATCCTGGAGCAGTGATACTCAAATCTGGCTCGCAAGATCCACTTTCCTGCAGAGTTTAGCTCCAACCCTGATCAAACTCACCTACCTGTGATTTACTAATGATCCTGAAGACACTGATTAGCATGCTCAGGTGTGTTTGATTAGGGTTAGTTAAACAAGCAAACATCATTCAAAGAAAGGATCCCCCTGGAGTTCCTTCTAATGAGCTGATGAGTTGAATCAGGTGTGTTTGATTAGGGACACACACAGGGCAGTGCTAACACACTAAGGGTTAATAGCTGATGGTTTGAAATGTTTGTAATGGAAACCATTAGAAATTATGTGATGGTTTCTATTATTTATTTTTCAAGAGTCACTGTAAGTTTTGTGATGTTATTTGCCAATACAAATTCAGTATATTACAATAGCGATATTGCCAAAATAAATGTGATACATCGATGTCTATAATATTGTGAGATAGCCGTGTCTGTTTGTAGTTGCTGTGGGACTATTTGGGAGAAATTCCAGAGCCAGTTTTTACTCTCAGTCCATCCCTGCATACAGAACTAACTCATGAGAAGTGTGTAATTTGCATAAGATGTTGAAATTCAGGAAACATAACACTGAACACTAACCACACGAACTGACAACATTCTGCAACGAGTGTTTATGAAAATTACAAGTAAACAAGCAAACATCAATCAAAGAAAGGTTAATACAGTATAGTAGATGTTTATACTATAGTGATATACTGATGTTTTCCTGGGACTACCATCAGGGCTAACTGGTCTACATTAACCAGTCTAACCTTTGTCTCTTTATTTCTATTTATAGACAGGGTAGACTCACCTGGATTCATTAGCAGAAACACCAGAAGAAGAGGAGGTGTAATCAATGACATCTCTGCAGGATCCTTGATAATGTACAACACCGCATTTTTAGTTTCATACAACATAACAACAACAAACAGTGTAAAACATAATAAAACCTTCACACTTATCCTTTAAAATCCATAACATTATGTGTCATTGTTGTTTTAGGTAATAGTGTTTCAGTTTTCCACACGAACACTAGATATGTTCAGAGGTTATGAAAAAAGCCTCTCACTTTAAGTGTCTTGTGTGATATTTCATTAGTTTTTTACTGAATGAGTGTAACTCTTACCGTGTTGTATTTCCAGCCAATAGACTCCAGCAGAGCAAACTGCAAATGCAAGCTGAAACAGTTTTTCTGCTGTTTTACACAGTTTTTCCTTCCTCTTTTTATATTCTGTTTTAACTGTCTGCCCCGTACCAAGACAGGAACAACCCAAACGAAACCATTTACACAACATTCACACAAATTAAACAACTTTATAAATGCATAAATCAAATAGAAAATATATCTCCTTCAGGAAGATTGATTTGAAAAAGTCTAAATACAAGACATCGGCTTGCAGGAGAGAAAAACAAAGTCAAATGAAAGTTTCAGTGTAAAGGGGAAATGTCCAGTCATCATGATCAGACGGCGTTGACCAGTTTTCTCAACACTTTTCTTTCTTTCTTTAAAGAGAAGTACTTCTTCATTTTTATAGACAGTAATTGTTACATCTAATGAAATGCATTCAGCAGATAATTGAGTGTTAAATCCTGTCATTTTACATTATTGACACTATTTGCCTATTTTGATATTGTGCAGTGCTTTGTTACAATTTGTATTGTTAAAGGCGCTATATAAATAAAGGTGACTTGACTTGACTTGACTTGTTAGCACAATAAAATCATATATGCATGTTTAGATGTTAGACAATTATAATTGTACATTTATTTGAGGTACGGACACAAAATTGCGTTGCTCAGTGGTAGATCATTGCGTCAGCAGCGCAAAAGGTTGTGGGTTCGATTCCCAGCGAACACACATACTGACAATACATGTATAGCCTGAATGCACTGTAAGTCGCTTTGGATAAAAGTGTCTGCTAAATACATAAATGTAAATGTAAACAAATTATGAAAACAATGTAAAAACATAAATAAATAATTATGGCCAGAAATAAATACATTTATTAAAATGGTGACCTGATGGTTCATCGGATCCTGGTAAAATATTTGCATATGTGGCGTGCACAGAATCGGCACGAGGAATACAAAGATACCAACATCATGATTTCTGACAAACTGTTCAAAATATATAAGCAAAAGTGTCCAGTTTTGGTATTTCATGACCCGTAGGTGGAACTGTTCCCAGCTTTGAGACCCTCAGATCATGCTGATGAAGTGTACCAAGTGTCATTCCAGTTGATCAAACTTTGGCTGAGATACAGTCTCTGAAGCAATTCTGGGTCTATATCATTAAGTTTGCTTTTAAACTGAGATTAGTAGAAACATTGTGTTCAGTCATTTTTATGCAGCTCTGTTAAAAGGAAATCAAGTTTTCATACGAATTGGACTAATTTTGATGGAGTAGTGGAATACATTACTTTTCAAAATGGCCACTTCTGTCTTAATGTATGGTACTGGATGGTAATCAGGTGTATTAAGTTTCATTTTAAGGGGTTCGAAAGTTATAAAGTTATGAAAGGTGATTTTTTAAAGCTGGTAAGCCTATGGGGTTGGTCCTAGGGCCCCTCAAAGTTGGTCAGATCACTACTCATATCCATCACTACAAGTTTGCCAAATTGAATCATTTTCCTAATTGAGGTGCATAGGGCTGACTTAGGGCCCTATCATACACCCGGCGCAGTGCGGCACAAGGTGCAGCGCAAGTGATTTTGCTAGTTTCAGCCCGATGCAGTATTCATTTTCCATGTCCTGCGCCGCATTGTTCAAATAGCAAATGCATTTGCGCCCATTTCTGTGCTCAAGTGTGTGCTGGTCTGAAAATGAGATGTTTTCACACAAACAGCAGCACACAAACATGCCAAATATATAAAAAATAAAGGATTAAAATGTAAAATAATATTCGACTACATAAATATAAAAATGTCATACATGTCATAATGGATAGTCATTGCGTGTATCAGAATTAGCCTGCCTATGTGCTCACGCATGAGCAGATCCGTTTGCTCTCTGGAGACACGTTCAGCCTGTGCACCTTAAAATCCCACTGTTTAAAAAGTGAATCAACCACGGAGCGAGCTCTTAAAGGGAATGGGAGATGAGACTCTGATTGGTTTATTGCACGTTACACCCAAAATAACACCCATTACTCATTAAGGGAATAGGGACAACCTGTTTAGACCATGCGCCTGGTCGTGCCGACTGTTTTCCTGCCATTAAACTAGAAAATGTGGATTCAGACAAGCACAAAGTCCACCTGCACCGTGCACTTTAGACCACGGGCTTAGATTGTTAAAATAGGGCCCATATACTTCCAGTGGGGGGAAAAATTGATAAGAAGAAAACTAATGGATTCAATATAGGGGCCAAGCACCAAAGATGAACAAATACACTTTTAAAATCAATTAAAACAGTAAATTATAAATTGATCAATCTTTTGACCTTGAGAAAGACCAGACTTTGCATTCGCTGCCCTGAAGAGGGAGCTGTTTTTAACTCAGACTGACACTGTGTTAGTGTTTATTTTCCATGTGCATTGGGGAAGTGTAACTCACACACAATATCTACCTAGTATTTAGTGTGAGAAACAGGTAGTGTGAGCTGAGCTTGAAGCAGGCAGTCATGAGAACAGCTACGTTCTTCAGTTTCTCAGGTACAATATCCATCATAATATACTCAGAGTGTGAGAATGGCACTTTTTACTATTCACTGTACTTGATTTCATTGATAAACACCAACATTCAGTAAATGACCTCTGAAATGGCATCTGGCAGCAGTGATTCGTCTTTCAGCACTGTGGCTGATGGAGAACTCGCTGGCTGTTAACATCACTGGATCTGTGGGAAGCAACATCTCAGTCAGCTGCAGCTATCCTGAAACCTACCAGAATAACAGCAAGTACTTCTGCCTGATGAACGGCTCGTTTGCTCCAGGAGATCTTCAGTGTGTTCACATCGCCAGATCAGAGACGAGGTCTGAGCGAGGGAGACTGGCTCTTCTGGATGACACCAGCGCTCATGTTCTCACAGCAAACATCTCTAGACTGGCTCCAGAAGACTCGGGGAAGTACTGGTGTGGTGTAGATATCGCTCTGCTGCCGGATTTCACCTCAGAGATCTGGATAACAGTCAGCAAAGGTGAGATACACAGAGCTGAAAACTCACTTTATAATGGGAATGGACTGAATGCATACGAGGATTTGACTTGACATATCATCTTAATTATGGCAGAAAAATAAAATAAAATAAATATATTAAATACAAGTCAAATTAAGTCAACAAATATAAAAGAGAGTCAAGTAGATTAAGTATCAACTAGATCAATTCAAAAATAAACTATTTAAATCTATCAAATATTTGACAACTAATTGATAAAACACCTTAAAACCTATGCAATCTTGTTACTAATATTGTATTTTTTTGAGTTTGTGAAATGACCGAAACATAAAGCATCAGATGTTTGAAAGTAATTATATAAATCACACTGTTGTTATCTTTGCTAAGATAACTGCATTGTAAATTCAGAGACGGCTTTATGTGCGTGTGTTCACACAGAAAACTGTCTGTCAGAACAGCGCGATCACGGAATGAGTGCGTGTACATCTTATTACAGTTTATCATCGCTGTAAACATTAAACTCGCAAATCTTAAGAAAGCATTAACACCATAAACTTAAAAAAAGATGCAACACTGCAACCTCACGTGAAAGTAACCGCGATACAGTCATTTAATATATATATATATATGTATTATAATTTTTTACGATTGGAATTGGTGAGTTTGACCTTCTAGATTTAATTAACTTATAATATTGATAAGGAATTACGTCTATATTTAATTATTCAAGCCTCCAGTATGTGTAATAAAGAGATTTGCAGCATTAATAAACATGAAACTGTATCAATTTATATGAATGCAGCTGGGAGTCTAACTGTTGGAAAATAATACACGCAGGCTCCATCCAAAGATATTTAAAACAGCTCATTTTACACTGTGCATATGGTTTATAATGCTTATTAATACTCACTCAACCAATATGTGATACAATGAGCAATTTGTACTTTATAAACAGATTTGCTTCAAAGGACTATTGAAATGATTTAGTGAAATCTAAAAACCTTCATAATAATAAAAAAAAGTAAATGTCCATTTGTCATAAACTCATGATCGATATCACTATCTGTTTAGCATCATGTATAACAGTTCTTGAGTAGGATATAACAGGGGACTGTTGAGGTGGCACTGAGTCTCATATTGGTTTCAGATGGGATGTGATACAGCATGTATTCCTCTTACGTGTCTCGTAATGAGTCAGTGTGAGAAGTGAACTCACATACGGGGGAAATGAATGCCAGCTGAGGTTTGAACTATACACCTATCACTTTTGTTTTACGTGCAGAACATCTACAAGAGCAAACCACAGACCTGTTCACGGAAGAGCCTGCTGGTGAGGTTGCAAAACACACACCCACACACACACACACACACACACACACACACACACACACACACACACACACACACACACACACACACACACACACATTTGTTTATGTGAATTGTGGCTATTATATCTATACTGCCCAAACAATATTTTATATCCCTAACCCAAGGTATATATACTAAGATATATATACTATCCATGTGGGGACATTTGGTCCTCACAATGTAGCATAAACAATCACAACACGCACGCGCACACACACAGACACACACACACACACACACACACACACACACACACACACACACACACACACACACACACACACACACACACACACACTGCGGTTTATTTTTTCAGCCAAGTCACTGTCAGCTTTGCATCAACAGAGTCTTACTCAAGGTTCATGATGATGGTGGCTTTGATATGTGTTGCCGCACTGCTTTTCGTGTGTCTATTCGGGCTGTTTCAAGTGCTCAGACACAACAGCCGCAGTAATGCAGGTAAGCAGATCTCTGAATCATCTCAAGCACACTAACACCACGTGATTTATTTGAACCATATGATGTACAGGCAAAACATGCTAACATATCTCAGCTTATAAAGAAAGTCACTTTTACAAGCATGTTCTGTTGAAGCCCATTGTACTTTAATGGAAAATCGTCAGAGTGAAAAAGCTGATATAATGCCATATTATACATGATATAATTTGATGGCAGCTAATATTAAAAGTTTCTTAAATTAAATGAAAACCTATTTCATTCAAAAACCCTTTGTTCCATAAACATTTGAAGTAATAGTTCACCTACAAATAAAAGTATTATTATTATTATTATTAGCATTGCCCTTATCTGACTCCTTATCCTTATATCATCAACATGTGATTGGGATAGTCAACATTACTAAAGACAGACCACACTCACCTGTTCTAGTGATGCAGAAGGAAACAAATGTGTATAGTGTGCATTTCAACACAATCAACCCGGGTTCGAATCCGCCTTCTGGCTAACATTTGTTCTCACTTTTCAAATTTCAGATAACATCATAAAAGCATTTTTTTTTAAAGAAATGAAGGAAATAATACAAAAGTTGAAAATAAAGTATCGGTTAGGGTTAGGGTTAGGGAAGGTGTAGGGAGGGCTTTCTTGTCACAATAAGGTGGAATCCATTTAATAATTTGAATTAAAAGCATAATTTACACTCAATATGTTATTATTGCATACTGTTTTATAATGCACTAAAATACAGATGTGCACATAATTGCCACTATTTGCATTAAGTAGTATAAATAGCTGAAAAATCCTTTATTTTAACAGTGTAAATAGAATCTATACGAAAATAAGCAGTTTTCACAAAAAAATAAAATAGCCTATTATTATTTTCCATAAAATGATAATAAGTGGGGTTCAATGCTATGTTGAACCCTTCTTTTGGTTTGGATCGTATTTTTGGTTTGTACCAACAAGAGCTTGAGTAAATTACATCGTGTTCATTTTTAACACGTTACACTGTTTGTACATCTTTTTTGAAGTTTGGTGTGCATAGCATCAAAAATATGTACTAAAATATGTACTAGAATATGTCCATGTGTGTGTACAAACCTGAAAACAAGTACATAGAAGACTACACAACATATATGTATACTATTGCAGGTTATAATGACTGATTTAAGTATAATTAGTCACCTAAATCTGTATCCGTTCTTATCAGGTTTTGCTCTCCACCGCACCAGGACTTTATCAAACCTAGTGCCAGTGAGTTCATGAACTTCTACAGCATATCATACTGATATCAGCATCTAGTTGTCTGATTAATCTGATCATATGTATTTCTTTCATATAGGATGGCCACCAGAGAAAACACCGTGACCTTCCAGATTTACCCAAAGTTCAAAGTGAAAAAGAGGAGCTTTATAGACTCACAAACCCAGATTATGCAAACACAGAACCGGCTGACTACACTGATGTTGTTTCAGCACAAACACAAGATCAGATCTACACAGAACTGGACAGCAATAGACAGAGTCAAGTGTATCAGAGTCTCACAGCTGATTCCCTTCAAGAGTGCATCTATCACACTATTGATCAGACAAAAGACTGAGCCAATCAAATCCTAGTTTCCAAGCTTTATGTGTTGCTTTCACAAAACCAGCTTACACTCTCAGAAATAAAGGTACAAAAGCTGTCACTGGGCGGTACCTTTTCAAAAGGTACATGTTTGTACCTAAAGGGTCCATTTGGTACCTTAAAAGGTACATATTAGTACTTAAAGTGTACATATTTGAACCTAATAGGTACAAAAGTGTTCCTTTTGAAAAGGTACCGCCACAGTGACAGCTGTACCTTTATTTCTGAGAGTGCTCGATGGTATTTTAACCAGTAAATAATACAGAAATCAAAATTGTGAAGCAGAAGCTGCCTAATAAACTATCGTAAAGTTATAACTTGTAGTATTCTGCTTATCACCTTTGTCTGCTCTGCATTTTCAGCGGCTTTGTATTTTTTATTTGTATTTTTTGCTCCCCAGTAAAAAATATTTAAACATCCTTATACAGTTTATCTGAAAGCAAGTTTTATAATTTTTTTACTGAACATTAATTCATCTTTACAGAAACAAGCAACTGAATGAACCAATCTGCAAACCAAAACGTAATGTGCTCTACATTTCCTTTAAACAGACAAACACTTTCAATAGTTAAAACTTACTCTATTATTTAGTATAATATAGCATGTTCCTGTGTAAAACGTGTAATATGGAAAATACAACAAATGGCTGTATTTTAGTCATTATTATATGGTGAAAAGTTCACGTTGACAGGGAAGTTGGACATATTGAGAAAGTTCAGTACAATGCATTTGAACTGCCTACTTTGTTCAACTAGCTTCAGTCTTAAGTTTGTTTGAGGACTGGTCCTAAATAGTAACAAGGAAGTGAGAGAAAGCCTGCCAGGCGGATTCGGTTTTATTCTCTGCACACACCAGAATCAATTAAACACCATTCGGCATGTGGAACGCAGGAGTCTTTTGTTTCTGCATCTATACAGGTGAGTTGTAGCGATCACTTTACAATACAACAGCAGCATCTTGATTTCAGAATCGAATTAAGTTTCAGCATCAGTGCATGTCAAGCTTGGCATAGACTAGTCCTCGTTCAAGTTACTTAAAAGTAAAGCAACAAATGACCTAGAAATAAACTTAATTATTTGTATTGCTATAATATAAAAAAAAAACGAGGATCTAGTTTAGGGCGACAGCACTAACAGCCATTATTTTACCAGGGGCGTAGAATTAGGGGGGATGCCAGGGACGTGTCCCTACCAATATCCAGCCATACCAAACTGTCCCTAGCAACAATTTGAACAAATAATGAAATATATGGTTATGTTTTTGTAATTTCAGAGGCATCTGAAATGTCATATCAGTGATATTACCTAACAAGTTAAAGTAAATATGTTAGAAAACTGTAATACATGTGAGGAATGTAGTCGCACACCGCACGAGAAGCACAGCTGCGTTTAGAACTCACAGGTATTGAACCCAATTCAAGACAGCAGTCTAAAACAGTTACAAGCCCACTTCAGGAATGATCAAAGCTGCATCGATGAGTTTGAAGTGGTGTTTGTTTGACAAAACAGAGCAAACGGAAAGAGAAAGCATGATATGTGGCTATTATTAGCACCCTATATAAAGCATAAGGACAGGAAGACAAATGTCGTGCGGAAAGATACACAATCTTTCAGACTAGGATAAAGTCATGAACATCAACAATAATTTGGGACAAATATAATGTGATTTTGTTTTTTTGTAAACTATGTAAGTGCATGGCACTCTGAGGTCGCAGGATTTGGAACAGCATCCCGAGTCACCGCGGACAGTCTTTAACTTTAAATTAATGTCGTTCAATGAATGTACAAATCAAAATATTAGCTGAAATATCCACACAATAAAAAACAACACTGATATAAGAGCGTGCAGTTTATCTGTCAATCAGATGCGCACGAGTTTCATTACTACAGCAACAGCATTCTTTCAGAATCATCCTGGGTCCAATTCAATTAATATCAAAATAATGTGATGTGTGATTAAAGGGTTAGTTCTGTCATCATTTACTCACCCTCACGTAGATCCAAACCTGTATGAATGTCTTTCTTCTGAACACAAAGAAAGATATTTTGAAGAAAGTTTGTAACCAGGCTGTTTTGGGGAACCATTGACTTCCACAGTAGAACAAACCAAAAAATACCATGGACGTCAATGGTGCCCCAGAACTGCTCTGTTTCCCTCATTCTTCAGAATATATTCCTTCGTGTTCAGCAGAACAAACACATTCATACAGGTTTGGGAATACTGGGTGAGTAAATGATGAAAGAATGTTCATTTCTGGGTGAGCTATCCCTTTAAGACCCCCAGCACTCTGATACTGATGATGTTGTTTCACAAAATCATAACTGTGTAATTATTGTCTGTTAAACATACTATTTAAAAAAGAAGAGAAACTCACAATAAGCTATGTGAATTATAACCGGGGGATATTTTTGATATTTGCTTCAAAAATACTTTTTCAAAAATATCTTTATTTGAACTGTATAATCCAAACAAACAGATTCAGTAAAAAGACTGATTCATATGATAGAAAGTCCAGATATTTTCACATCAGTTTAATTTGCTGTAAAACTGTATATAGTGGATTAACAAAAGTGTTATATTTAGTCACGTCACTTGTTGTAAAAAGTGGATTATTGGCTTTTTATTGGCGAATTACTGTTATAAGATAGGCTACTTGTGTTATTAAGTGCTACATATTCTGAAAATTGTCATTTTAATCTTAAATTCGCCACTTGTTGGAAATAAGTAACATAAACTGCTGCTTATGAGCTTTATGCCTGTGTATTACATGAATCATAACTGAATATCTAGAAATACTTTTTAAATGTCCTTTAACATCATTTCCAGCCTGTCTACTGGATACTAGCTGTGCTAAGATCGGATATGAAGGAAAATACGTAACCTTTAACGCCATTTATCCACCGGACTACGAGACAAACACCAAGTACTTCGGAAAAACTGATGGTTTCTACTTCTTTGAGAAACTGGTTCAGGCGTCTCATCCCAACCGATGGGCAAAACAGGGGCGATATGCTCTATTCGACAACACATCCACGCACGGCCTTACCGCTGTCATCTTGGGATTGGTCACGGAGGATTCTGGGAATTATTCGTTCGGTGTGGATATTAAACTGCTGCCTGATCTGATTGGTGATGAAATACAACTGAATGTCGTAAGAGGTGAGAATCCTTTAACATGTTTTTACAGGCTATAAGGTCTATTCTTTTACACAAACATGACTGAATGCAGAAGTGAATGTGGCTGAAGGAACGAATCTCGATAGTTTTTACATTCCTTCTTCTCTGCACAGGTGAAGCACAGACACCCACAACTCCAGCAAAAGGTATAACAAATGCAGGATCAATCATACAGAAGCTGCTTCTACAATATATTGATTATCTCTGTTCAAATGGTGTGTTTTAGTGATTGTCCACAGCACAAGCAGTCCTGCAAATATCACAACACAGAACTGGGCCAAGACCAGAGATCAGGGTGAACTCTCTGAACTTTGTACAGTCCATCATTTGTTGATTCATCTTTTAATTCATTAATCCTTCCTGTCATTTTTCATGCCTATATTGCTCGTTCAGTCCATCATTTGTTTTCCCATAGTCAGTCTATCATTTGTTCATTCATTCTGTCATTTGCTTTGTCTGTCTTTCGCTCATAGTTTTTTATTAATCTGTTTAATTTAGGGCTGCCCCCTAATACTCGACTAACCGTCAGTCGACCAGAAGAGGCTTGGTCAACCAAAATATTATTAGTCTCAGACGAAAAATATAAATAAATTATACAAATCCACATTGTCACGCAGATCGTGAAGGGCTGGTCTATGTAGATGTATCATTCATCCACCACAAATATTGCTTATCATCTGAAATATGTTAGTAGCAGCAACTTTACATGGCCACTTAATATGGTGTAAATCTAGAAATATGTGCGATGTAGTGTCTGTGTGGATTGTGGAAACTGAACAGTACAGATGGAGGCGCCGGTGCACTCACATGCTCTTAAAATACGCCGTCATTTTTGGCCATACAGATACGAGTAATACATCTTTCGAATCTGTAAAGTTTAGTTATGTGCATTCACAATAACAACAAAACATGGCTCTTTTGTAAAATAATGAAAGCAAACAAGATGCGCTTTCTGCCGTCTCGGTCTTTGTAAACATGAGTGCGAAACTCCAAAACTACTCGTATACTTGCCTTGCAGATATGAAAACATATGTATAGAGAGAGAAATCTCTTCTTTCAATAAACCAATTCAAATAGAAAACAAATATTCTCAGATTATGTAATCCATATGAAACATCTGTCACGGCCCTCTGCTTCTCGCAGGGGCGGTTCCTCCTGTAGGCAGAGGAGGGTCGTTAGTGATTGGAGCCACCTGGGCTCAGGGTATTTAAACTGCTTCACTAACCACTCTGTCTCTCTGCTCCTCCAGGTATGATCCTGTTTTGTTGTTCCTTTGTAGTTTTACTTAGTTTCCACTCAGTCATGTTCACACACACACAGATTCACACATCCATGCACTTTGCATACACTTTACATTATGACATTATCACACCTCATTCCTTTTCTTTGTTTAAAGTTAATAGTTTTGGTTTACAATAAAGACAACCTTTTTGGCCTATACCTTGTTGTGCGTGTCCCTCATTTTTGCCACAGGCTATGAGCCGGCCTGTGACAAGTGGGGCTCGTCCTTAAGTGAATTGTACTTTAGTCTTACTTTAGTATTTTACTTTAACATTTTGTCACAGTTGATTAACGGTTTTGTCTAGTTTGTCTTTGTCTTATCATTGATACGTTTGTTTATTTGTAGATTGGCCTATTTGATTATTGTTTTGGAGTGTACTAACTTGGGTTAGTAGTTTTTAGTTTAGTTCAGATTGCCAAACTTTGAGGGGATGCTTTGGTTGGGCCAAATTTGTTTATTGAGAGCGTTGAGAGCCATATGTTCCTTTTGTTTAGCTAGCTTTGTAGCTAAGTTTGGTTTAATTCACTTTGGGCCTTTTCTGGGTTTTTGTTCAGGTGGGAGTCCTCTCCTGTTGAGGCTTATCAGCGAGTGTCAATAGGAGGCTCGTGGTGTTTTTGTTTTAGGTGGCAGTGTGAACGTGGGTAGAGCTTCCATTTCCCTTTCCCTACATCGCTCGAGCACCTCCGTGGATATGGGGGCCGCCAGTTTCTGGTTGTCTTTTCCAATCCACTGGTTTTGTGTGCATAAAACCCCACCACATGTGACTGCACGAAGACCAGGCAAGTTAGTTAGCTGTTTTGGAGAATAGTGGGGTGTGGCTCCTGTCCTTAAACCCAGACTGGCAGCAGGTGAGTTGTGTTTTTTGGGACATTTGTAATAGTTGTATTAGTTGAGGAAAATGTCTTCTGTTCTGAGTAGTTTTGTTCAGGCTCCTTCAGAGTTAGCCTTTAGAGTTGTGTACTAAGGAGCAGTTATTTGAAATTGCTGAACATTATCAGATTGAGATTGTTGATAAAAACTTAAAGAAACTGTTAAAGCTGGATTAAAGCAAGGTCTTCAGGAAGTAGGTGTTTTTGGGTCAGTCTGCTAGTAGTGAGGGTGCAAGCTTTCATTCTAGCCGTCATTAACTTTTTGAGCAGCAGAGGAGCTGTTGCAAATGCAGTTAGAAATAGCACGATTGCAAAATGCCAATAGACCAGAAGGAGTATCACAGTTTGATGTTTCACAGAATCTTCGTTTGTTGCCTAAATTTGATGAGTCCGATCCAGATACATACTTCACTTTATTTGAGCGTATTATGGAAGCTAGAGCTTGGTCAGATTTGGACATGACTATGTTGTTGCAATGTGTACTTACAGGTAAAGCACGTGAGGCTTTTTCATCACTGAGTGTAGCCGACAGTAAAGTTTATGGTAAGTTAAATCAGCAGTTCTGAAGGTCTACGAGCTTGTGCCGGAGGCATATCGTCAACGTTTTCGTTATAGGAAAAAGCTAGATTCACAAACCTATTCTGAGTTTGTTCGTGATTTGACTTCTGCATTTAATCGTTGGTGTGTACAGCTTCTGAAGTTAGCACTTTTGAGGGTCTGTTTAACTTGATTGTGTTAGAACAGTTCAAAAATTCTGTGTCTGACCAGGTTGCTACATACATCAATGAACGTAAAGTTAAGTCTCCAAGTGATGCAGCAGTTCTTGCAGATGAGTACAGGCTAACACACAAAAGCCATTTTGAGTCAAACAGTGACATGCACCATAGAAATAGTTGTACTCCTAGGAATAGTAGGACATCTTTTTCTGGAGCTTTTTTCCAAAGGCCTCCGCAGAAGTTTGGTTCTGGGGGACCTAAAGCACCAGTTAATGTTGATACCTGTCGCTACTGTTTAGTTGAAGGACATTGGAAGAAAGATTGTCCTCTACTGAAATCAAAAAAGTTTGGTCAAGTTAAACCTGCTGTGATGGCAGCTCCTGTTACAGCCTCTGACCACCGGGGTGAGCTTTTTCAGCCATTGGTTGAGTTTGGTTCTCAGTCTTCTTACTGTGATTTTTCGGCCTTTATTTCAGATGGTGTAGTGTCCCTGGTAGATGGCAACCAAAATGTTCCAATTAAGATCTTAAGAGACACTGGGGCTCTAGATTCGTTTATTCTGGAATCTGTTTTGCCGTTCTCTAAGGAGTCTGATACTGGCAGTTGTGTAATGGTATGCGGCATGGGCTTAGCTCCATTCTCTTCTCCTTTGCATGAAGTTACCCTTAAATGTGGTCTGGTAGAGGGCGATGTAGCTGTTGGGGTTCGACCCCAGTTGCCAGTAGAGGGAGTCCACATGATTTTGGGGAATGACTTGGCGGGTAGTAAGGTGTGGGCAGATGGCAAAATAAACATCTTTAAGAAGCAACCTTCTGTGCCCCCTGCAAAGGTATTTCCAGATTGCAGCTGTGTGTCTCCTGATGTATTTCCAGTTTGTGCTGTTGTTGCTGCCTCTCGTAAGGAGGCTGAGAGTAAACCAGAAAGTCTTGAGTTGCCAGTTAAACTCCAGACAGAGCAGTTGACTAGTTCTAGAGATTCATTGATGGCTGAGCAAAAGGCAGATACTACCTTGGCTGATCTGTTTGATAAAGTTGTTCCTGATTCAGTGGTGAGGAACATTGCTCAGTGTTATTTTCTTCTTGATGGGCTGTTGGTCCGGAAATGGGTTCCACACTGTGATCGGGGTCTAGGAGAACCGTTTTTCAAATAGTTGTACCTACTACTTTGCGAAATAAAGTGTTGCAAACTTCACATGGTGATGTGGCAGGTCATATGGGTGTTCAAAACTTATGATCGCATACTTGTTATTTTTCTGGCCACGGTTAAAGCGGATGTAGCTCAGTTTATTAAAACTTGCCATACGTGTCAGCGCACAAGCAAGCCAAACCAAGTTGTAAAGCCAGCACCTTTGTGTCCAATACCAGCCATAGGGCAACCTTTTGAGCATCTTATTATCGATTGTGTTGGGCCTTTACCACGGTCCAAGTCAGGTCATAGCTACTTATTAACTGTTATGTGTCAAGCAACAAGATATCCGTCAGCTTTTCCTTGCGCATAACTTCAAAATCAGTAGTTAAAAGCGTTAACTCAATTTATTTCAACATTTGGGATTCCAAAATCATCCAGTCAGATCAGGGATCTAATTTTACCTCCATTTATTTTCTCAGGTTCTCAAACAGCTTAAAGTTAAACACAACAAGTCTACTGCGTTCCATGCCCAGAGCCAGGAGCTTTGGAACGGTTTCATCAAACTTTAAAATCCTTGCTTCGTGCATACTGTACAGAACTGTCTGCAGATTGGGAGGAGGGGGGTTCTGCTACTAGCTGCTCGTGAAGTAGTGCAGGAAAGCACAGGGTTCAGCCCAAATGACTTAGTGTTTGGTCATAAGGTGCGTGGGCCTTTAGCAGTGCTGCAGGATGGTTGTTTACCTGAGGAACCACTCGGAACCTTATTGACTATGTCAATGGTTTCAGGCTGAAGTTGTATAGGGCTGGTGAATTGGCGAAAGAAAAACTAGAATGTTCTCAAAGAAAATGAAATTGCGATACGGACAGGCTGAGCTGCGTGAGTTTAGTCCCGGTGATCATGTACTTGCTCTTTTGCCTCTTGTAAGTTCACCTTTTCAGGCAAAATACAGTGGTCCTTTACTGTGTTGCAAAGTGTCAGATTTGAACTATCTTATTGAAACCCTGGTCATAGGAAGTCCTCTAAATTGTGCCATGTGAACCTGTTAAAAGGTTATCACTCCGTGATCTAAGAAAAGGTGAAGGCACTCCAGCAGTGAGGTCAGCGTTGACTGCTGCTCCAGTCACTACATCTTGTGGCTTTAACTTTGTGGAGGGGGAGAAGAGGAGGTAGTTATGTTTTCAGAGGAGGTCTTACTAGGTCGGCTGAAAACTCCCAGACTTTGCAAAACCTTAAGGTTTTGGTAGATCATTTAGACTCTGAGAAACGTGGTGAATTGGTAGCTCTTATCAGAAACTACCCGTTTTGTTTTCTGACACCCCATCACAAACCCACTTGATTGAACATGACATGACATCGGAGATACTAAGCCTATCAAACAGAGATTTTATCGTATCTGAGGAGAAGAGACTGCAATTGGAAACAGAGGTGCAGTATATGTTGGACAATGGTATTGCTGAGCCATGTTGTTCAAATTGGGCTTCACCCTGTCTTCTGGTCAAAAAGTCTGATTCCACTTTCAGACCCTGCACTGATTATAGAAAGTTAAAATGTTACTAAAGCAGACCTTTACCCTCTTCCTAGGA
This sequence comes from Gymnocypris eckloni scoliostomus, assembly GCA_027564155.1. Classification (NCBI taxonomy): domain Eukaryota; kingdom Metazoa; phylum Chordata; class Actinopteri; order Cypriniformes; family Cyprinidae; genus Gymnocypris; species Gymnocypris eckloni. The sequence goes on from CM050416.1 coordinate 37,982,362, forward strand.
TGGAGGACTGCATTGATCAAGTTGGGTCAGCAAAGTATGTTAGCAAATTTGATCTTTTAAAGGGATATTGGCAAGTACCTCTTACCAAAAGAGCTTGTGAGATTGCTGCCTTCATAACTTCATCTGGTTTATTCTCTTATAAAGTTATGCCTTTCTTGGAATGCTCCAGCCACCTTCCAGAGGCTGATGAATCGGGTGGTCTCCGGTCTGGAAGGGTGTGCGTGTATTTGACGCGAGTTGTCTACTCGGACTCCTGGGAGGAGCATGTCCGAGAGTGCGAGCCCTGTTCGAAAGACTGGTGTGGGCCAGGTTGACTGTCAATTTGGCAAAGTGTGAGTTTGCCAAGGCTACAGTCACATACCTAGGCAAGGTTGTTGGTCAGGGTTTTGTCTGTCCTGTGGAAGCTAAGGTTCAGGCTGTGAAGCATTTCCCACAGCCCCTCCACAAAGAAAGAACTGATGCGGTTCCTGGAATGGCGGGTACTACCGTGCTTTCTGTAAAAACTTTTCGGTAGTAGTGTCCCCACTGACCAATTTGTTGAAGGCCAAGGCTGAATTTATCTGGTCCACCCAGTGTCAAGAGGCATTTGATGCAGTTAAGGCTCTCTTGTGTTTAGCACCCGTGTTGGCAGCACCAAATTTTGGGAAATCTTTCAAATTGCAGGTAGACGCCAGTCAAATCGGTGCTGGGGCTGTACTCTCCAGGAAAATGATGACAACGTTGAGTGTCCAGTCAGTTTTTTCTCCCGGAAATTTAATAAGTATCAACAAAACTACTCTGTTATTGAGAAGGAGGCTTTAGGGCTCATTTGGGCTTTACAGCACTTTGAAGTCTATGTTGGTTCCGGTTTGACCCTTTAACTATTTTCACTGACCACAACCCACTCGTTTTCTTAAGTCCCTGCAAAATCCCAACCAGCGCCTGATGCGCGTTGGGCTTTGTTCTTGCAACCATTCAACCTCGATATTAGACATATTAGTGGCAAGGATAATATCATTGCTGATGCCCTGTCCCGTGCTCCTTTAACCTAGTACCTCTTCTCTCTGCTGACCCCTACTGGTTGTCTGCACCTCTTCTCTTAAATTGCTCCCCAGGTACCAGGGCTGCCGAGTTTGAGGCGAACAGTCAGCCAGGGGACACGATGCGACTGCTAGGAGTTGGGATTGGTATCCTTTTTTTTTTTTTTGGGGAACTTTGGATTGTTTTAAATGTTAGACCAAATATTGGGCTGAGGGTGGGACCCTCATTTTAAGGAGGGTGTCACGGCCCTCCTCTGCTTCTTGAGGCGGTTCCTCCTGTAGGCAGAGGAGGGTCGTTAGTGATTGGAGCCACCTGGGCTCAGGGTATTTAAACTGCTTCACTAACCACTCTGTCTCTCTCTGCTCCTCCAGGTATGATCCTGTTTTGGTTGTTCCTTTGTAGTTTTACTTAGTTTCCACTCAGTCATGTTCACACACACACAGATTCACACATCCATGCATCCGAAAACCAGTCAGTGTCTGGTGAGTGTCTTCACGCAGTGTAACATCTCCTTCATATAGAGTTGATCAGGTTGTTGATTGTGGCCTGTGTAATGTTGGTCCACTCCTCTTTAATGACTGTGAAGTTGCTGGATATTGGCAGGAACTGGAACACGCTGTCGTATACGACGATCCAGAGCATCCCAAACATGCTCAATGGGTGACGTGTCTGGTGAGTATGCTGGCCATGCAAGAACTGGGATGTTTTCAGCTTCCAGGAATTGTGTACAGATCCTTGCAACATGGGGCCGTGCATTATCATGCTGCAACATGAGGTGATGGTCGTGGATGAATGGCACAACAATGGGCCTCAGGATCTCGTCACAGTATCTCTTTGCATTCAAAATGCCATCAATAACATGCATCTGCGTTCGTTGTCCATAACATACGCCTGCCCATACCATAACCCCACCGCAACCATGGGCTACTCGATCCACAACGTGAACATCAGCAAACCACTCACCCACACATCGCCATACACGCTGTCTGCCATCTGCCCTGTACAGTGAAAACAGATGAGCTTCCTTGAGACGGTTTCCCACAGTTTGTGCAGAAATTCTTTGGTTATGCCAACCGATTGTTGCAACAGCTGTCTGTGTTGCTGGTCTCATTTGTTGATCTACGGTGCACATTTTAGAGTGGTCTTTTATTGTGGCCAGCCTAAGGCACACCTGTGCAATAATCATGCTGTCTAATCAGCATCTTGATATGTCACACCTGTGAGGTGGATGGATTATCTCAGCAAAGGAGAAGTGTTCACTAACACAGATTTAGACAGATTTGTGAACAATATTTGATAGAAATATGCCTTTTGTGTATGTAAAAAAAGTCTTAGATCTTTGAGTTCAGCTCATGAAAAAGGGCAAAAACAAAAGTTTTGCGTTTATAATTTTGTTCAGTGTATAATTTTGACCCTTACAATATATTTGTGGCTATTGATACAAATATACCTGTGATACTTATGACTGGTTTTGTGCTCCAATGCCACATATATTGTAACACATGTATTTTGCATTGTTAATTAATGCATTAACTCACAATAACTAATTGAACCTCATTGTATAATGTTACCAATTTTCATCAGTGTGTTATGTGTTAAATTCATCAATAAATAAAAATCATTGAATTGTTGTGATGAATAAATAAATGTATCTGGATGAAAATGTAGATGTTATTTAGCAGTATTAAGACTCAGTGATGGTATAAATGTGTGAGTTTAGTGTGACTACAGGTCATGTTACTTCCTTATTGCATCACAGCAGATGTCTCAAGAGAATGGCGAGACAAAAAGAGAAGTAAATACTTTGTGTACCATGCAGGAGGAAGCCATCTTTTCAGCATGTGTATTTTTCTTGTTTTCCTCTCCCACATTTCCACAGGTGAGTTAGCATTCACTTACTCTTAGTGAGGTAATGAGTAACTAAAGACTGAGGCATGATGACATTTATTATGAATGATATTTGGGCTGACTTGTGTTATTTATTCAGCTGATCATGTGATGTCACATCCTGTCTGACTCTTAATTTCTAGTGGTGTCTCTGAATCATTGAGCTGCTCCAGTGGGAGAAAGCATCACATTTCATTGTTCACGTTTCCTAGCTGATGGAAACATCAAATATTTCTGCAGAAAATCTTGTGTGGGTGATAATATACGTGTTCGATCTGAGACAGGAGAGAATCCGACTCCCACAGGTAGATACACTCTGTCTGATGAAGGATCAGACTTCACCGTGACCATCGCTGACCTGCTGTTATCAGACTCTGGCACTTACATCTGCGCAGTAGACAGAATTGTTAAATACATGTACAGCTATGTAACTATACATGTAATTGAGGGTAAGTTATGCACTCAATATGTTTCAGAAGTTATTTTAGCAAGTTTTATGGGACAGCGTTTCGTCTAAGCTAATTTAAACTGAATTGATGGTGTTTGTTGAATACAGTATTCTGGAGTGGTAGAGAGTAGAAATGTGACTTGTATTGTTAGTGAAGGCACATCATTTTTTCTGTAAAAATGTACAAATAAAATGTAGACTTGATGAAATAACCTTTTTAGAGGCAGAACATCTTTCATGGAAGATGAACATTGTTACACGGTGAAATGTCATATATATGACCTGTATCCTGTGGTGACGCTGTTGTGCGGGTTCACACGCAGTTCCCGCTGAGGCCTGGTAAAAAGACACAGATTGATTCAGCTCATGCTTGATTATTGCATCAAACACAAACATGGTGTCAGAAAAAGGCGCTAAATTGAACATGGCCATGAACAGCATTCCCGCACCCGAGAGCATGCAGATGTCTGGGGATATATAAAAAAAAGCACAAAGTGGTGAGAGCGGCAGCACTGTGGTGCTTAATGGGCTCCGAATGTCGACATATATACAGTCACAATATTGTGTTGAGCGAATAACAAAGGAATGATCCAAAAGCCATAATTGATGCCCTAGGAGACTACTTCAAGCCTGCGAAAGATGTGATCTGCGAAAGGTACATGTTCTGATGTTGCAAGCAAGAAGTGGGCGAGCCTATTGACAGTTTTCTCACAAGGCTGCGGGAACGAGTATTAACCCGCGAATATAGGGAATTCAAAGATGAAATGATTTGTTATAGACATGTCCTGGGCATTGCTAATGAGAACTCCAGGAGGCGCCTATTGCGTGAACATGAGCTGACATTGTCACAGAGTGTAGAAATATGCAGATTGGCAGAAGTGATGGAGCAACGTGTGAAAGAAATCGACAACACAATCATTGACAGTGTTAACATTGCACAAGCACAGAGACTGAGACCTCAGGATGGCGACATGAACTATGAGCAAACACTCAGGACTGTGTGTTGCAAGTATTGTGGGGGCGGTCACAAAAAAGTCAAGAAGAATAATTTTTATTTGTCACATACACAATTATACAGAGTATAACCAGCAGTGAAATGTGTTCTCTGCATTTAACCCATCCAAGTGCACACACACCTGGAGCAGTGGGCAGCCAAACGCTGGGTCGCCCGGGGAGCAGTTGGGGGTTTGGTGCCTTGTTCAAGCGTCTCACCTCAGTCGAAGACAATTACTGACGGAGCCAAGATTCAAACCCACAACCTTGGGTTACAAGTCTGACGCTCTATCCATTAGGCCACGACTGCAGAGGCAGAAAACACGCCTAGACGCCTAGTCTATCCATCCAACTCAGTCCATCCCCATCACAATCCATCTCAAAATCACGTTTAATAATGTATATATTTATTATTAGAGAATAAGAGAACATCAGTGACGAGGTGGTCGACTGCCGACACTCCACTAAAAAGTATGAGCATATCAGCACTGTTTGTTAAATGAGATTTACACAGTGTGTGTGTGTGTGTGTGTGCGTGCGTGCGTGCGTGCGTGCGTGCGTGCAGTGTGTGTGTGTGTGCATGTGCGTGTGTGTGTGTGTGTGTCAGAAGAAGAAGGAAATCAAAGTTTAATTTGGGTGCTGGTTTCTGTCCTCAGATCCTATAATTCACGTTAGTGCTGGTCTTGGTGTTCTGGTGCTGATTTTTACAGTCATCCTCTTCATATTTATCAAACTAAAATATAAGCAGAAGAGACGCTCCTCAAGTTTGACATCGTCTGCACATCAACCTTGATTTTCTGATTTATACCACACCGAATGTCACTGCACAAACAGTCAGTCTGAACTATTCCTCTGTGCAGTTTATCAAAGAACCCAACTGCGTTTGAAATGAACCCGAATGAACGAGTAGAAAGACTTTATTCATCTGCTCAAACTCGACACCAGTCAGACATCACTGATCCAAACTCAATAATCTATTCCATTGTTCATAAAGGGTGGTAGATGAGGTCGATTTGACAAGTGCACTTTTAAATGTCTTTATTTTGTTATCAGTGCTTTACTGCAGAGGTTCTCAACTCTAGCCCTCGAGGTCCATGTTTCTGCAGAGTTTAGCTCCAACCTTGATCAAACTCACCTGCCTGTAACTTTCTAGCAATCCTGAAGCCCTTGATTAACTTGTTCAGGTGTGTTTGATTAGGGTTGGAGCTAAAATATGCAGGGAAGTAGACCTCGAGGGCCGGAGTTGAGAAACTCTGCTATACTGAATAGTGCTGTGCAATTAATGGCATGCGATTCTCATGCGCATCTCGTCAGTTAAACCGGTTCCATAATTGGCATTAAATCGCCATGCTCTCAGATGGAGCGTCATTTACTACACAGAGTCATAGTTCACTGACAAGTTATGCAATATCTTTTCAAAATCGCAAATTAATCATATTCGATTTTGAATGCGATATTGCCTAGCTTATCAGTGAATCAGTGAGAGCAGGTGATGGCGATTTAATGCCAATTATGGCTTAACCGACGATATGCGCATTACAATCGCATGCGATTAATTGCACTGCCCTAATACTGAATACAGGACAGAGGTGTTTGCTAGACAATTTCACATGTCTACATTAATACTTTTATACAGTGCAAGTGAGCTAAATGTCCTTAAGATTATGAGTCAGTGCATATGTCATTTCCCCACACTCAGTTACAGGGTATTTAAAGGTGAGCTTTGTCATTTTTGGATACTGAAGTACTTTCATATCCTTTCATTGTGCAGAAGTAAGCATAAATGGTCTTACGTTTTTCATAAATGATCAAAATATGCATTTTTCCAAGTTGGACAACTGTAAATAGACTAACTCCAAAGAGTAAATATTAGTAAATATGACATTCTTATATGATTTATGATTCTATTATTCTAACTCTTGAGTTAATTTTACCTTTATAGTGAAAAGTAATGATTATAGCATTATATCATGGTAGTGTACGAAATCATTTAAAAAAAACTTTGAAAAATCATTACAACTTTTAAATTAAAATAAATATTAATTGTATTATATTTAAGTGCTGTCTTGGCAGGTCTTCCAGACAGTTCTATCAAACCTTTACAATTAATCCAGAACGTAGCAGCAAGATATATTTTTAATGAGCCAAAAATAACGCACGTCACACCTCTGTTTATCAATTTGCACCGGCTACCAATAGCCGCTCGCATTAAATTCAAGGCATTGATGTTTGCCTTTAAAACCACCTCTGGCTCTGCACCCCTTAAACTAAATTCATTACTTCAGACTTATATGCCCTCTAGAAGCTTGTGTTCTGCAAGTGAACGACGCATTACTGTACCATCCCAAAGAGACACAAAATCACTTTCACAGACTTTTTCATTAACTGTTCCCATCTGGTGGAATGACCTCGAACTCAATCCCAGCAGCTGAATCCAATCTAGATTAATCTTGGAATTAATCTAGATTAATCTAGATTAATCTAGATTAAAATGGCTCATTTGAATTCAAGGCATTCAGAATATTACCCAAATAATGACTAAAAGTAAGTCTTTGAGAACGGGTTTCAAGCCAGGTGGCACATTAGACCAGGGCTCATCTCCTGTTTCCAAAATGCATCACAAACTTTAATCTCTTCCCGCCCCAATCCCACGAAAAACTGGAGGAAAATCCCGTTCACCCGGAAGAATGACTCCCATTCCCTCCCACCCCGTGTTGTTTTTTTTTGTTTTTGCCGATAACTGTCAATTACAGTAAAATATAGTACAGATCACAGCGTACTTTCACCTTATTAGTTGAATAAAACCCAAAAATGGTCTTTTTGTTATTATATTGAACTGAAAGCCATCTTATGGACAGTGTTGCACAGATTAAATTTCATGTAAATCATCCATGCTAACACACAGACTTCTATTTTATTTTTAGATATTTCACTCTCTATAGATATATTTTTCAAAGACGGAGTTTCAAGTTTCTCGCTCAAGTTCACATGAGACCTAAAGCGCATTGTTTGCTTAAAAGCAACGTCTTTCAGTTGTTATTCTGAGTGCACACAACAAACGTAGAGTCTTTACAGATTCGAAAGATGTATTCGCTACTTTTATCTGTATGACCAAAAATGACGGAGATTTTAAGAGGAAGTGAGCGCACCGAACCTGTCCTGCAGCAAACGCCCACACACAAACACTTCAATAGCGCATTTTTCTAGGTTAACATCATATTGAGCGCCATGTAAAGTTGCTACTACATCTTTCAGAGAAAAGCCATATTTGAGGTTGATGAATGATAGGTGAGCGTTTGGATGTCCTGCCCGATTGTATTACCACATAGACCAGCTCTAACAATCTGTCCATCACGGACTGCGAGCCTCTAGTTCAAGACTCGCTCCGCCCCTACAGTGCAATTGCTCAGGTATACATCCGCTAAAATATCAGGGTGAAAGTCATCATAGCTTCATGTAGTATAGACCCAGCTCCCAACCCAACTTTGAGAATAGATTAACTACGATATTTTTTTTATCGCCCGATAAGAGTCTCACGTTAACGCATAAAGCCCACAACTAATATATATATATATATATATATTAAAATGTATTATACATTATTATACATTTATTATATATTTAACAAAACAAAAATGCCTCTAACACTAGCTTTTTCTATTATTTTTCTATTCTATCTTTTTTCTTTTTATTTCTTATATAATAATGAAAAACCTTGCTACATATACTGCGTTAAGCTAACTGAGACTTGTTATAGCACTTGCATATCGTTGCTCTTTTGTTGATTTTGATTGCTTCCATTGTCCTCATTTGTAAGTCACTTTGGATAAAAGTTGTTTTTGCTATGCACATAAGCTTTAAATATCAAGATGACATCATGTAGTGAGGAATGTGGTAATAAAAACAGGGAAGGGAAAGGGGAAGGAGAAGTTAAGCATTGCACCAGATGCATATCAGCACGGAAGACAGAAAAAAGTCAGTTTTTAAGGGTTTAATTTAGTCAAAAGTGCCATAAACCCTCATCATGTGGAGCTTTCTTCTCTTGTCCTGCATGCGTATTGGTGAGTTTTTCTGCGTGTGACAGTTTTACACTTCTCTAATTTTCCACTTGTCTAATATTTTATAATCAGCGGACAGTATTTGTTATGCAGTAAACGTGATAATGGTGTTTTGTTTTCAGCTGTTGTTGTTTCTCAAACTGCAATTTTTGGACACAGAAGAGAGCGGCTTGACATCAGATGCAGATATGAAGCTGGATATGAATCAAATTCAAAGTATTTTTGTAAAGGCAAGTGTAAATATGCTGTAAATAAAAACATCATGATTAAATCAGGATCTCCAGCTAAAGACGAGAGATTCTCTCTGACTGACGACACGACGGCCAGAGTTTTCACCGTCAGCATCACTGACCTGAGAACAGAGGATGAGGGACGATACTGGTGTGCTGTGGAGAGGACTTTAAATACTGATGTCTATTCAGAGATTATGTTGCTGGTTAAACAGGGTAAGAAATAAATGTGACTTCTAAAAAATGGACCTATATAAGAAATGCACATGAAACGAGTCAGTAGCTGTAGTAGTGACTTTTCTCATTTAGGGTTATGAAAGTGCATTCAGAGTTTTGATACAGATGTGTTTGAGTCAAATTGCCCCCACCCCCATTGGTTCCCTTGCGAGCAGCTATCTGTAGGCAGAGCAGATGATTGTCTAGGGCCTCGGGCCTCGGCTTTGAGGAGGGGCCTCCATAACTATAACACCCCCTATACACCAGTACGCCAGTCAAGACTGACAACAAATTCTAGCCTCGTTGTTCATTGGATATAGTTGAATTCTCAAACATCTGCAATTAACCCAATTAATGTTGCAGTTTCAAAGCGGTCCCACCTTCTGCATGTTTAGGTAATCTAACGCATCCTTCAGGTGCTGCGAACTATGCGATGCAAAAGACTATATAAGCATGCAAAGAAGTGCAGCTCCTAATGCAGGTGTGTGAGTTGTTGCCATCTATTTTGGAGTGATTACAATATATTTTAAATACAAACTTGTTCTGTCGATCAGCGGTAATTTCTGGATTCGATCATTGACTGCATTATTATGAGTTTAAAGGAGCGTGAGTGTCGTTGATGCACCCGGACGCGATGCTTTGAATTTGCACGTACAATGATTGACATCGTGCTGGGAGCTGACTAGCAAAATAGCTGCAAAAGTAGAAGCAGAGAAGTTTTTATTCAACGCAAATTCAAAGCAAACACACTGGGACATGTTTTTAATATTTTTAATGGTTCAAATAAAGTATCTCAAGTGTATATTCTAATTTCGGTTTATGATTAGGATTACACATAACTCTTGTATTTTCAGTTTCAACTAACTAAATAACTTTGTATCTGCTTTGTAGCAATCGTTTCTTTCTGTTCCACTTGATTTGTGTATATATATATATATATATATATATATATATATATATCATTTTAGGGTAACAATGCAATACATAATATAATATTATTGATACTAATAGTCTGACAATATCTAGTCAATATAGATTAAATGGGAGGGAAATCCTGCTCATACCCAGCTAGGAAAAACTGATAAAAGCACTCACTGAAGTGATATTCTAGAACTGAGATTAAATTAAATTAAACAGCAAAATAATACCAACAACAATAACATCTTCATCAAACAAAAAAGAGATTGCCTTAGATAAAGTTTGATGAATATGTACAGACCCTACCGGTCAAAAGTTTAGACCTTTGCTTTTTTATGTTTTTGAAAGAAATGTATTTATTTGATCAAAAATACAGAAAAAATTGTAATATTCAGAAAGGATGTGTTAAATAGATGAAAAAATTATATTAAAGACTGATATTGTTAAAAAGGTTCATATTTTTTAACAATAAAACAATTCTGAAAAAGTATCACAGGTTATAACATAAACACTAAGCACTGTTTCTAACATTGATAATAAATCAGCATATTATAATGATTTATGTAGGATCGTGTCACACTGAAGACTGGAGTAATGGTTGATGAAATATCAGTTTTGCTTCACATAAATATATTTTAAAGTATAGTAAAATAGAAAATTATTTGTACATTGTAATAATGTTTTCAGCATTTTTTGATCAATAGGCTAAATCCTAAAAAAATAAGCATACTTCTTTCAAACATATTTAAAAAAGTCATTTTCCACATTTTTGTACTGTATAAGTATACATGTACAACATTTAAAGTGAAATGTTTTATAAATAAAAAGGTTAGAATCATATTTGTTTCAGGTGCTTTTTATTGGGGGTGGGGGAGGGTTCTATGTCTAGAACCGGCCCTGCTTGTAATTCACCAAAATTAGCCAGAACCTATGAAATTGAAGATTTTGAAGGTTTGTCATCTTCTGAATTTGATGTTTCTTCATGTATTTGAGTTCCACAGTCAACACGTCTGTAAAATCAGGTTGCATTGAAACCAGTGGGGGTCATTTTGAGACCCAACACAAAACTGCCATTGTATTGTGCTCATGTATAACTGAAATATCGTCCATCTTTATCATCACTTTAGATGAGAGGATAACTGAATTTCCAACCATCAATCTGTTTTTACGTGTTTCATCAGATCCTCTGACTCCTCAAACCCTGCTAGATCAGACGTCTGCACCTGACTCAGGTAAACATCTCTTCATATCCTGCTCATGTTTCTCTCACATAAACACCATCATTTAATAATGTGAACCAACGGAGCGGTTTATTTGATCTTTTCAGGTTCTTTCGTCATCATCAGAACTGTAGGAGGTTTGCTTTTGCCCCTGATCTCTGCTGTATTGATTTGTGTGGCTGTGCGAAAGAAAAAGCAGATTTGTGGTAATATGTTTTAACTATATAAATGAATGAATGCATCAAATCTAAATGTGTGATGTTTCTCCAGTGAATTCATTTTAATATCATTGAGATACTATTATAGGTTTTATTATTATTTTGAATTTATATTTTAACATTTTCAATTTGTATTTCAGTTAATTTTTTTAATAATGTTATTGTTTGTGTTTTTTGTAATATATATTAATAAAATATACATTTATATGTTTTATTTTATACTTTATTTATGTGTATATGTTTTGCTTAATTTCTATATAAATCGTGTTATTTTAGTACATCAGGTTAAACTAAATGAAAATATTCAGAATGTATTCATTTATTTAACTACTGGTCTGAAGAAGTGAATTCAGTTACTGGAAGTGTTCAAACACAAACAGCATTCATCTATCACAGGTCTGCTTTCCTTCTCTACTGAAGAGCTTCATGTGGAAACAAGAAAAGGAGAAGAAGTGAGTCATGTTTATTTAAGATCTCTTCTTAACGTCAAGGTTCACTTTCTTGCTCAATTCTTCCTTCTTTGAATTCACAGAATGCTTACGAGACAGGAAACTCAGCTGCGGTCTCAGACTCACACACAGCTCAAAGTGATGACGGTTCTACTGCTAACGAGTTTCACAGACCTGCAAACACAGACACAGACCTCGACTACGTCTACATGAATGCTGCTGCTGCAGTGAATCCAGATCAGATCTACACAGACCTGAACGCCAGTAGACAGAGTGACATTTATCAGAGTCTCAGAACTGATTCTGTTCAAGAAGAGTCCGTCTATCACAGTATTGATCAAACACTGAAGCTGTAAATATGAACTTAAGCTGTAAATATGCTGTAAAGACTGATTTTTACCCATATTGTTATGAATATAAGACAGTGTTTCGTTTTTTCTTGTAAATACATCTGAAATAAAATGGGATCATCTTAAATTCAGGGTCTAGACTTTTATACATCAATAAGACACCCACAACAATAGGTGGTGTCAAAAACGAGTGTGTCCCCCAGGACTGAAGTTAATACTGTTTATTGTGCTACTGTGTTATGACATCTAGCCCAGTGTTTCTCAACTGGTGGGTCGCAGGACAGTTTGGAGTGGGTCGAGGAGTGTGTGGTCAGAAACAACAACAGTCATTCCATATTATTCTGATGTGAGACTTTTACATGCATGAAAGCTGTTTTTAGACCAATGTTTAATTGATTTTAAAACTGGTGGAGACCATAGACTTAAGGACAGTTACAAATGAGGTTTGACATTATAATCATCTGAATGCACACACTACACAATTCAGCCAGACCGCAAAACCTAGCCGATTGTAGTACCATTGTCACAGTGAGACGAGATCTCACTGAGACTCACAAGATCAATGGCTTGTCACTGGGGCAGTACCCTTAAGGGTACACCCGTTGTACCCTTTCACATAGTACGCATCTGTACCCTTGCAAAATGTACATTTCAAAAGGAAATATGTACCTCTGCTGACTAAATTGTACCTTATACACTCGCAGAAAAAAGGTCCAAATCTCTACCTTTTAAGGTGGCCGTCACTGGGGTGGTACCCTGAAGGGTACAGTTTTGTACCTCTAGTTGTAACTTTAAACAGAGGTGGAGAGTCCAGGGGTCAGAAAGTTGTATTGGTTGAAATGATGCCACCATCATGGAGATCAGTGTTTGCTTTAGTTGGGCTCTTGACGCTTGAGTCATAACTTATATCTCTCTTTCTGTAGTAATGCATGTGGTGTTGTAAAGCAGAGAATGCTGATACAGTAAGTTAAAATAATTATTTTGTCAACGGATATTAATTTTGCAGACGGTGTAAATATGACATCTACTAGCAGGGGCTAACAGGACCTTGTTAACAAGCTAAACCTCAAATACTTGACATGAACTGTGAGTTCACAGGACAGTAAACTTAACAATTAAACAAACAAGCTTGATATGTTATTCAGCCTTGGAGGTGCAAGAAAGATTGTAGTAAATACTTTGATTCAGTCACTGTGTTATTCTCAATTGTCCATCAGAGGTCAGTGTGGAGAGGAATGAGCTGTGAAACCCACTGCGGTTACACTGAAGAAAACTAGCTCATTTCCTTTGGCATTAAAGGCCAAGTTTTACATCAATACTTTTATTCAGGCAGAAATGATTTGGTTTAATGAAGTATGTGTTTCTCATTATGTCATTAAAAAAATAGATTTGAAGTATATGCATTTAAAAATACAAATGTGTCATGACACAAATGTCTATAAATAGCATTCTGTAAAACGACTGAATTGAAGGAAACTGCTTGTGGTCAGTGTACAGCGGTTAAGTTCAGAGCTGATTTCCTGAGTACCACCAGATGTATTTTCACTCAACGCCCCTAAACATAACCCACACATACAGACAATTTTCTGGCTCAATTGTTTTACCTTCATCATGAGACGAGCATCAAATGGACAATCAACATTTACATAACAGTTCACTGATAGAAGAGCTATTTGAAGATACTGCTGACTACTGCGACTGCAAGAATGAGCTTCTTGCGAAAGGCTTGTGTGTTACTACTAATGCGTAAGCTCTGATATTTAGCTCTAATTTGTTGTTTAAAGATGAATTCTTCAATGCATATTTTACTGATATTCATTTGTATGCTAAATGTTACGTCGTATGTTGTGTTTCAGCTGTGCTCTGTGCTAATTTAAGCACAGCGTTAGTGGTGGGTCATGTCATGTCAAGCTTGCATCAGCTGATTCATGTCTACCTATCACAGAATGCTTATATAAGTTATATTCACTATTGTCCTATAATTGCCCTCCTCCATCCCCAGCTCCTCCTTTCGTCCATATTCAGGACCTGGCCTTGTGATACTCCTTGTTGAACATTGATGATATATGCATTTACGTTATTTATTTGGCAATATGATATAGACAGTAGTGTTCTGATGTGTGTGTGTGTGTGTGTGTGTGTGTGTGTGTGTGTGTGTGTGTGTGTGTGTGTGTGTGTGTGCAGTGAGCAGTTCACAGTGTGTGGATATTAAAGCGACAGGAACAGAAGGAGAACAAGTGCTCATTACGTGTCCTTATGCTAAAGGATATGAAAAAGCTTTCAAAGGCTTTTACAAAGGGAATTATGAAGATTATGATGTTATACTACAATCTCATGGAGGAGAGACTTCAGTCAATGGCAGATTCTCACTGTGGGACGATGATAAGATGAGATCCTTGACAGTGACCATCAGAAACTTGAGGATGGAAGATGCTGGACTGTACATCTGTCGAGCTGGATATGGATACCTTAAACAAATCCATCTAAATGTGATCCGAGGTGCCTGGTATACATTAGTAAAAACAATATGTTTCATCCACTGTGCTCTATACTGTAACCAGTGATTGTTTTATTAATATATTTGTTTCTTTTGAATGGTGTTTTCTCCTTGTTTTACAGCTCCACAGAGGCCAAGACCTGTCACGATCTTTACCTCCATCTTTCATCCAGGTACTGGTATTATTATTTCATATGCATAACTATGTCTGTATAATAGCACAATCTATATTTCCCTTCAGATCAAAAGATCAGGTCATTTTCAAACACACCGCCTCATTTGAGCACATCAGACTTGAACCTAAAGTCCAGCATCATCACGATCACAGATCATCACCTGATGATCTCCTCACCAGGTTAGATCAGCTTCTGCTCTTCCTCACTCAGTAACTCTCATACGCTTATGTCTGTATGATTTCACAAGGATTTCTTCATCTGACTGATATGTTGTGCCTTCTGGGTTGACTGGGTACGATGGTGCATTTAGCTGCCGCTCTTCTCTGTTTGTTTAATTATTTAATTGTACTTTTCTGGTGTGGGATTTATAATGCTCAACACCATTTTATATTTGTTTACTTTGTGTTGCTATGTTGTGATGCGGTGGCACACACTTACAGTGCACACACTTACCGCACCACACATACACACACACACACTCACACTCACACTCACACTCACACTCACACACTCACACTCACACTCACACTCACACTCACACACACACACACACACACACACACACACTCACACACACACACACACACACACACACACACACACACACACACACACACACACACACACACACACACACACACACACACACACACACACACACACACACACACACACACACACACACACACACACACACACACACACACACACACACACACACACACACACACACACACACACACACACACACACACACACACTCACACACACACACACACACACACACACACACACACACACACACACACACACACACACACACACACACACACACACACACACACACACACACACACACACACACACACACACACTCACACACACACACACACACACACACACACACACACACACACACACACACACACACACACACACACACTCACCACATTGATTTCCCTTTGCCTCGGTTTGGTTTCCAGCTGAGTGGGTGCACACTCTGTGCTGACAGCCCATGAACACTTTCACACACTACATTTCCCTGTTCCAGATTTTGTGTTTGAAAAAAGTATGTCTTTTGTATATATGAAAAGAGTTTAGTGGAAAATATATTGTTTTAAAAATAGTGTGTTCAAGGAAGGGCTGGATTCTGGCCTATACAAAGGGAAGCCAGACTCATATTTGTAACTTGTTAACCAAGTCGAACACAAGCATGCAACATTAGTGCCATGAGTAACCCCCATCAAAGCAAATATATTGAGGATACACCTTTTGTATTTACTTTGCATATATCTATTTATTTCATCTTTATTTTCCAGTTTGATGTTTCTTTGTCACTTTTTATTTCTTCCACCATCACTCGTAGACTTTTATATATATATCTGTGGTGCTGTAAATAAACTTGAACGAAAGTGCTATTGTGGGTAATTTATAAATCTTTTACAGACTCTCTACATCCCCAAGCGAGTGGGTGGTTCTCACATTATCAGAGCTGGACTTTTGCTTCTATTGCTTCGGAAATGGTGCTTGCAGTGGCAAAAAACACCACCCGGTTGCTAGGGTAATGTAGGGCGTTGCTAGGCGGTTTCTAGGGTAATCTGGGTGGTTGCTATGGTGTTACTAGGTGGTTGGTAGTTGTCACAGATGGTTACTATGGAGTTTGTAGCATTTTATTGGCATGATTTAACTAAGCAACATGCTACACACGCTTAGCTAAGCTAATCATGATTTAGCTAAGCGCTATTAGCATGTAGCTATTCACTGCTAGCTTCTATTGCTTCGGATGTCTACCTGTGTCTGTTTGGGTTGCTGTGGATTGATTATGGCATCATTGAACATCAGGATAAATAATAACATAATTTACACTTCCCACTAGCTTCTATCCCTAAAGCAGAAGCAGTATCTGTTTAAAGACACCTTTGACTGTTGTTGTAAATAATGTTGGTTTGCTGAAACCCAAGCAGTGCATTCATCAGAGCTCAGGATGCAATTACATCCCTTCTTCATCTTCTCTCATCTCTGTCCTTAATTATCAACACCTCATTGCTGATGGAAGAACAAAAGACTTTAACTGTGGTGTTGTCTTTAGTAATGTATTATCAGAGAGGACTTCCTGTGCTGCGGTGACTTGTAAATGCTGTGTTATTCGCTGCTGTGTACTCAATGCTGTGTACTCTCCGTTTATTACTGAAACCTGGCACAAACAGGATGATGGTCTCCTATTTAATCAGCTGCCCCAAGCAGGCTCTTCCTTCTCCCACGGCCTACTACAGCGGTCGGTTTTATTCTTAGCTGTTTTTGTTTGTTTGTTGTTTTACATTTTTTGTGTTTACTTTTGTTTTAAAGTGCTTTGAGAAAGTAACTCAAGGGTGTTATACAAAATAAATGTATTTATTATTATTACAAGATAAATATGCTGATATTTCAAGTGTAAAAATATTTCATTTAATTATGTGAACCAACTGAGCGGTTTATTTTATGTTTTGTATTTTCAGGTTCATTCATCATCATCATCATCATAACTGCAGGAGGTTTGGTTTTGCTCCTGATCTCTGCTGTATTGCTTTTTGTGGCCGTATGGAAGAAAAAGACTTGTGGTAATTATGAATTAATACAATATACATATCTGATGTGTCACCAGTGAATTCAGACACTTCTTATTTCTAGTCTCTAATAACAGAACATCTACTCAAAATTATTTTTTGAAGGTGTCACTAAAGCAAAAGTTATTGAAATATGTTTACAAGTAAATACTAGTTCAGTCTTTCTACTTAAAAATGTCATGTTCAGTTCAATGTGTTCAATTCAGTTCAGTGTACATGAAATCTGATCTAATCATTCAGAACAATTAGAAATAAAACAGTTGGGTTTTTTACATTTGGATATTTTAGTTTTTCTATTATTTTAGTCAGATTCTTGCTGGACTGAACTAAATATTTGAGACCGTGACACTATATTCAAGCTAGCATAGAAGTTTTAAGAGTAATGTAATATTAATTTATTACAGGTTTGGGCTCTTCTTCTGCTGAAGAGCTTCATCTTACAGAAAAGAGAAGAAAAGAGGTAAGTCAGGATCATATTCGTTCTATACTTAATAGTGTCATGAACTTTAGTTCTTCTCAAGTCAGGGTTCACATTTTTGCTCAATGATGATGAAGCAATCATTTCGTTTTTCCAATTCCAATACAGAATGCCTATGAGAAAAGAAACCCAACTGCCATCTCAAACCTACACACAGCTCAAAGTGATGACGGTTTTGTAGTGAGCAAGTTTCACAGACCTGCAAACACAGAAACAGTCGACACAGACCTCGTCTACATGAATGCTGCTGCTGCAGTGAATCCAGATCAGATCTACACAGACCTGAACGCCAGTAGACAGAGTGACATTTATCAGAGTCTCAGAACTGATTCTGTTCAAGAAGAGTCCATCTATCACAGTATTGATCAAACACCGGACTGAACACTGAACACTGAAGCCTCATCAACAAATGATCAACAACCATCAGTATCATCAGAGATGAAGCACTTTAAAGTAGTTTTTAGTTGCATCCCTCAAATGATGAAAGGTTTTAACAAGAGAGAGAGAGAGAGAGAGAGAGAGAAAGAGAGAGAGAGAGAGAGGAGAGAGAGAGAGAGAGAGAGAGACAGAGAGAGAGAGAGAGAGAGATGAAATGAATGGAAATTGAAATTGAAATTGAAATTGAAATGGAAATGGAAATGGAAAATGGATGTTTGTATTGTGCTGTTCTATATCTGTTGAAATAAAAACATTACTAAATCCAGATTTGGTCATCTAGATCAGATTGATGTTATACTTTGAAAACCAGCACAAAAGTAAGATATACCTGATCCTGGATAGAAAAACATGGGATTTCCAAATCTTTCTAATCCAGATTCAGTTTTTGAGCAGTAAAACCAGGTGCTAGTGGGCTCTGGCTAACCAACTTAACGATCACTTGGTAATAACAGGGTACATTTGACAAATGACTTTAACTGTGTTGTAAGATGTATGGAGATGCTATGCAATAAATAGGCTTATAGCAGCAGCTTTTATCTAGAACCCAGAAACACACTTGGACAGAAATCAGTGAGTGTTTTGTAGTCCATTACGGAAAGGACAGGGTTGATTTGACAAATGTCCTTTTAATCGATTATATAAATAAAATTATTATTATTATTATTACAAGTCATAATGAAGTCTTAAACAGACTCTGCATCATACAATATTATTATTATGTAGTTTTTGTTTTCCTGAAGCCTCAGTAGTACAATAGAGATGTATGGAAGTGTAATATTATCTTTGGCTCATTTCTTATGTTGTCCATCAGAGGTCAGTGTGGAGAGGAATCAGTCGCTGATGTGTTTAATCACACTGAAGAAAATGACCTGAAGCCTCAGTAGTACAATAGAGATGTATGGAAGTGTAATATTATGTAGCTTTGGCTCATTTCATATGTTGTCCATCAGAGGTCAGTGTGGAGAGGAATCAGTCGCTCATGTGTTTAATCACACTGAAGAAAATGACCTTCTGAAGCCCACGCAGAAGTATTACAGTCTCAAGAGTTTTCTTTTAGATCTAAAATATTACACTCAGTTCAGTTTCCTGTTCTGTGTGAAGAATCAGTGCCTATATTAATATGAAATATATTTGACTGCACAGATGAATGAGTGTGCACGTTGTTCCACGGCTGATGTGTGATATGTATGCAAATACAGTGAATCGTCACAAGATGTGCTCTGACGATGTCCTGAAGAGCTGATGTGGTCAGAGATAGAGAGAGGGAAAGAAATGTTCATGATATAGTTGCTGACACAGCGTTTAAACTCAACACGGAAGAGAAAGACTAACATTTGAGCTGTTGTCTTATATTAAAGCACAGCGTGTGAACATTTCATCATGTGGGAAGTTCATCATGTTTGTTGTTCTGGTCTGATATCTCTTGCTCACACATATCAGCTGTATATGATGATGTTTCTGTTTTCAGTTGTTGTTGCTGCTCAGAAACAGTCACAGGACACAGAGGAGAGAGACTTGACATCAGATGCAGATATGAAGCTGGATATGAATCATATTCAAAGTATTTTTGTAAAGGCGAGTGTAAATATGTTGTAAATAGAAACATCATGGTTGAATCAGGATCTCCAGCTGAAGACGAGAGATTCTCTCTGACTGATAACACGACGGCCAGAGTTTTCACCGTCAGCATCACTGATCTGAGAACAGAGGATGAGGGACGATACTGGTGTGCTGTGGAGAGGACTTTACCTTTCACTGATGTCTATTCAGAGATTATGTTGCTGGTTAAACTTGGTAAGTGACTAGTGGCTTCTGTGACCTATATTAGAAATGTACACAGAAGCAGGTGAGCAGCTGTATTAATGTTATTATATAAAAAGCAAATTTACCGCGTAACTCAGGATTATATAAATACATTAATTCACATTGAATTTGCTAATATATGAGTATAAGTTGATCTTTGTTCTTCAGGTAATAAACCACAGAGGTTTCAGCCATCAACCCGTTCACAAACACAGCGTTATATTTCAGCACAACAGAGACACATCCACGATCCTCCAGCATCACAATCACAGACAAAAGAAACAACCACAGATCAGCACAGCTCCTCGACAGGTCAGTTCATCAGTTCATCTTCCACTCTTACTGTATTTTCCTTTAATACTCTCTCTCTGCCTCGATGACGTCTCTCTGTAACAACCATCTGCTTTATTTCATTCATTAGTCTTTCCTTATTCATTCTGTAAACTAGTTTCTGTTCTGATTCTGGTGCTTGTTTCTGTTTCTACAGTATTTCAGACAGTGTTTCTTCTTGTGTTTTTCAGGTTCATTAGTGATTATCGTCACTGCAGAGGTCTTGGTTTACTCCTGATAGGACTTCCACTGATTATAGCGGCTGTATTGAAGAAAAGGAAGAATAAAGGTAACGTTTTACACAAAATAAGTCATTTTCTCTGATGTGTCAGCATGTAGAGCGTAAAACAAAACCTGAAGATTGCCTTTTGGCGGTTTGGGGTGACATGTCTTAGATTAAATGATATAGTTTTACAGCATTAATCTCAGAAAGACTTCCGCTGATGTGTTCTGCAGATCTCTCGTCGTCCTCCATCGTGAGAGTTTAATCCAGTGTTATATGAACAGGTGAGTCTTCACAAACTGATGGTTTCTGTCATTTAAAGCACAGTTTCACTCAAGACTGTGACTGTAGTGATGTTCAGTATTTTGAGTATCCAGTCGCTGGTGTGTGAATGATCGTATTTGTGTTTTAACACTAAACAGATTCACTTTGGTTGAGTTTCTTTCTCTGTTAATGAACTAATTGTTTATTTTCTGTGACTGTAGATGAAAGACGTCACTGTAATCCAGAGGACACAGAAACATCTGTATTTACAGCTGTGTTTCCTAAACTTGTGCCAAGTACTCCATCAACACCACAAATTACCTCATTTCAAATAATATAATAACATATAATAATATAATATAACGTACAGTTCAAACCATGTTATTCTGGACTGTCCATGCATTTTACATTTACATTTGTGCATTTACTATTTGTTTTTGTTGTTGTTGTTGTTGAATGTCTGTTAATGTCGTCTGTAGCATGTCTTGTTGTTGTTGAATGTCTGTTAATGTATGCCGTCTGTAGCATGTTGTTGTTGTTGTTGTTGAATGTCTGTTAATGTATGTCTGTAGCATGTCTTGTTGTTGTTGAATGTCTGTTAATGTATGTCGTCTGTAGCATGTCTTGTTGTTGTTGTTGAATGTCTGTTAATGTATGCCGCCTGTAGCATGTCTTGTTGTTGTTGTTGTTGAATGTCTGTTAATGTATCTGTAGCATGTCTTGTTGTTGTTGTTGTTGAATGTCTGTTAATATATATGCCTGTAGCATGTCTTTGTTGTTGTTGTTTTTGTTGAATGTCTGTTAATGTATACCCGTCTGTAGCATGTCTTGTTGTTATTGTTGTTGAATGTCTGTTAATGTATGTCTATAGCATGTCTTGTTGTTGTTGTTGTTGAATGTATATTAATGTAAGCCGTCTGTAGCATGTCTTGTTATGTTGTTGTTGAATGTCTGTTAATGTATACCGTCTGTAGCATGTCTTGTTGTTGTTGTTGTTGAATGTATTTAATGTATACCGTCCTGTAGCATATCTTGTTGTTGTTGTTGTTGAATGTATGTTAATGTATATGTCGTCTAGCATGTCTTGTTGTTGTTGTTGAATGTCTGTTAATGTATGCCGTCTGTAGCATGTCTTGTTGTTGTTGTTGTTGAATGTCTGTTAATGTATGTCGTCTGTAGCATGTCTTGTTGTTGTTGAATGTCTGTTAATGTATACCGTCCTGTAGCATGTCTTGTTGTTGTTGTTGTTGAATGTCTGTTAATGTATGCCGTCCAGCATGTCTTGTTGTTGTTGTTGTTGAATGTCTGTTAATGTATACCGTCTGTAGCATGTCTTGTTGTTATTTTTTGTTGAATGTCTGTTAATATGTATGCCGTCTGTAGCATGTCTTGTTGTTGTTGTTGTTGAATGTCTGTTAATGTATGCCGTCTGTAGCATGTCTTGTTGTTGTTGTTGTTGAATGTATGTTAATATAAGCCGTCCTGTAGCATGTCTTGTTGTTGTTGTTGTTGAATGTCTGTTAATGTATACCGTCTGTAGCATGTCTTGTTGTTGTTGTTGTTGTTGAATGTCTGTTAATGTATGTCGCCTGTAGCATGTCTTGTTGTTGTTGTTGTTGAATGTATATTACAGTCTAGCATATCTTGTTGTTGTTGTTGTTGAATGTCTGTTAATGTATGCCGTCTGTAGCATGTCTTGTTGTTGTTGTTGTTGAATGTATGTTAACGTATGCCGTCTGTAGCATGTCTTGTTGTTGTTGAGCTCAAGGTTCGTCTGGTTAGTTTGATTTGTTCACTAATGCTGGTAGATGCTGTAACTGCACTCATTTGCTGCCAAAGACGAGTCGATCTATCAAAATATCGATCAAACGACTGACTGAACAATGACGGCTCATCAAAAGACCATCTAAAACACTTTTTGATTTGGACTTTTGTGGCATATTAATGTTGCATATGCTTTAAAAACCACAAATGGCAGTCATAGATAGCAGTTAGGACAAACACAAGATTACTTGAAATCTTAAAGATACTCCAAAAGTGTATATAACAGCTACTGTAATTCAGTATAAATACATATTTACAGTTGAAATGTTGCAAATGGAGAAAATGTCAGTCATCATGGTTTGAAAGGCTGTAAGAAAGATGCTCTTTGCAGCCAGATGTAGTGACGATATCTACCAGCAGGAGCTCAAATAGAGCTCACTAACCAGCTAAACTTCAACCGCTTGATGAGAAGCAGCTTCACTTCAGACTCGGTGTCACTTCACCAGCATCTTGCTCTGTCTTCATGCTCAGTGATACAATAAAGATGAATGGAAGTGTAATATGTGCTTTAGTTTGGTCACTATTATATTTCCAAATGTTGTCCATCAGAGTTCAGTGAGGAGAGGATCAGATGCTAAAACCCTTCAGTCACATTGAAGAAAACATACTGTCTCTTTATTATTAAAGAGTCTTACTTTCTAAATATGTTTCTTTGCACAGAAAGGATTGTGTTGAAATAAGCATCTGCTTGGTGTAAGTGCTGTAGTTCACAGCTGATTTCCTGATTTCACTCATAACGCCCCTCAACGTCATACAGACGGTTTGTCGAGTGTAGAGTTTGATTCTCACTACAGGAGATGAACAGCAAACAGACAGACAGCATTTGATTGTTTATTAATAGAAGGTCATTTGTGGAGCTGCTGTCCGTCACTCGTGTATCTGTCAGACTGAAGAGACCGTAACAATGAGCTTCTCACCAACGTGATCTCTGTGTTTCTGCTGATTGGTGAGTTCGGACGATCTGTAATTCATTACTTTCTGTTTTACTGCTATAAGAAGAGTTTATAGTCTAAAGTATTGCTATTTTATCAGTGTATGCTTGTAAAGGTGTGTGCTGATGTGTGTTTGTGTGTGTGTGTGTGTGTGTGTTTGTGTGCAGTGAGCAGTTCAGTGTGTGTGGAGATTATAGTGAGAGCGGAGGAGAGAACATGTGACTATTACGTGTCCGTATGCTAAAGGATATGAAAAGAGATCAAATACTTCTATAAAGGACCTTACAGAGATAATAATCTTCTACTAAAATCTGACGGAGGAGGGTCATCAGTG
Organism: Gymnocypris eckloni scoliostomus; assembly: GCA_027564155.1. Taxonomy (NCBI): domain Eukaryota; kingdom Metazoa; phylum Chordata; class Actinopteri; order Cypriniformes; family Cyprinidae; genus Gymnocypris; species Gymnocypris eckloni. The sequence goes on from CM050416.1 coordinate 38,006,271, forward strand.
TCTGATGGCAGATTCTCTCTGTGGGACAATCATCAGAAGAGTTTGTTTACGGTGACGATCAGAAACCTGAGGATGTCAGATGCTGGAGTACATATGTGCAGCTGGATGGGAGAATATACAAACATCCCGCTCTATGTGATTAAAGGTGATTGATACTGAACAACAGTCTGTTTCATTCACTATATTCACAATGATTCATGTTAAAGATAATGATTGTTTATTAATACAGTTGTTTTATTTGAACGGTGTGATCTTGTTTCTCAGCTCCACAGAAGACAAGACGTGTCCAGATCTCGACATCCACCCTTCATCCAGGTACAGGATATTTAATAAAACATCTCCAGCTTCCAGTTACTTTATTTACTGTATAACAGCTCAGTATTAACTTTCAGATCAAACTACGAGCTCGTTTTCAAACACGTCGCCTCGTTTGAGCTCATCAGACCGAAGACTCAATCCAGCACCATCACGATCAGAGATCATCATCACATATCTCACCAGGTCAGATCAGCTTCTTTCTTATTTCTTTAATATACAGTCTGTCTGTTGTTTAGACGTCTTCAGCTGACACACACCTCTGCTCTATATGTATCTCACATGAAGTCAATTAATGTAACTGTTCATCAGAACAGGAAGTGAAACTCTGAGGCACGGTTGTCATGGCAACAAGACTTTCAATAAGCCTTGCATCTGTCTAATTTCATCCATACTTTCACTTATTCATTCTGTAAACTAGTTTCTGTTCTGATTCTGGTAATTGTTTCTGTTTCTACAGTATTTCAGACAGTGTTTCTTCTTGTGTTTTTCAGGTTCATTTGTGATTATCGTCACTGCAGAGGTCTTGGTTTTACTCCTGATAGGACTTCCACTGATTATAGCGGCTGTATTGGCTGTATTGAAGAAAGGAAGAATAAAGGTACTGTTTTAAAACAGAAGACTAAAGATGGCATTTGGTTGGGTTTAGGATGACATGCACGAGCACTGCATTACTTTACGAATAGTTTTAAATAAGTATTTAATAAAGCGCTGATGTGTTGTGCAGGTCTGCTGTCGCCCTCCATCAGAGAGTTTAAGTGTTACATGAACAGGTGAGTCTTCAGAGACTGGATTTACAGCTGTTTCTCTAAAACACAGTCAGGGTTTCGTCTCTTGCTCAGCATTAAGACTATGATGATGAAAAGTTGATGATGTTCAGTATTTTGAGTATCCAGTCGCTGGTGTGTGAATGATCGTATTTGTGTGTTTTAACACTAAACAGATTCACTTTGGTTGAGTTTCTTTCTCTGTTAATGAACTAATGGTTATTTTCTGTGACTGTAGATGAAAGACGCTGGACGTCCACTGTAATCCAGAGGACACAGAAACATCTGTAGTTACAGCTGTGTTTCCTAAACTTGTGTCATATGTGACTCTACAGATCCGTGAGACTCCAGCATCTCTTCATCAACACCACAACACAAACCAATTCAGTTTAACTAATATCATATAACATCATATTTAATATGATACTAAATATGTACATGTTGGCAAGCACCACTAATATATTGCATTTACGAGCATGTTGAGAACCAAGTTACATTTTCATGATTTTACTGAAAATCAGTCATAATTGAGCTTATTTTGTTCGCTTTACTCACAATATTTTTGTATCAATGTTATGTTTATTATTGTTTTTATAATTGATCCTTGCACGTTTATGGCTGACATGCTCAAATATGGATCAGTAAATGTATTAATTTGTGAAGTAGATGTTCATGAGTTGCTTCAATCTGCAGCTTAATAGACAAATGAAACCATGTTATTCTGGATTGCAAGTGTGTTTGATATTTATTTAATTATATTGTTGTATGTCGCTTTTCATTATCACAGATGAATCTCCTTTAATCATGCACTATGAGGTTAGAAGCATTGCAATCCACATTACAGTCAGTGGTTGATCTGCTGAATTAGTAGTTTGGTCGTTTGTTTTTGTATTTCTGTGAGTAATTATTTGCTCTAAAAGTTGTAACAACTTGTACAGAATATCCACGTTCTTAGAAAATCTAATCAAATTATTGTACCCGATCATATCTAATATAAATAACACCAGATTTGCTGTTGTAGGCACATTTTGTAGAAAAACAAAACAAACAATGCCTTTGTGGTGATTTGAAAAAAAAGAGGAAATAATAATAAATAACTAAATTAAGTTAGAGTAACACTGAACTTAAAACAAGTGAATGTATCTTTTGAATGCACTTTATAGGGTCTTATCTGTGACGATTAATTATTTCCCTGCTCAGCCTTGAATGATTCACTGATTGCTTGATTGGTTTTCCTGGGAGTGTCACCTGTTTGGGGAGCGCTGCTCAGAAAAATACAGAGACTCTGATGGTGAAGCAGCCAGAGTCCTGTGTTTTATCAACTATTCACATCTCCCCTCATCAGGCGGTGAGGGTGCTACACCTTCACGTTCAGGAAAAAGGAGAAAGAGACAGAGCACAGGGAGGCTGCTAAAGGCAGTTCAACATCGCAAACATGTATTTGTCACATACACAATTATACAGAGACAGAGTATAACCAGCAGTGAAATGTGTTCTCTGTATTTAACCCATCCGAGTACACACACACACCTGGAGCAGTTGGGGTTCGGTGCCTTGCTCAAGGGTCTCACCTCAGTGGTGGACAACTCCTGCCGGAGCCGAGATTCAAACCCACAACCTCGAGTTACAAGTCCAACGCTCTCACCATTAGAGACTGTACTTTGGATCAAATAAATGAAGGTTTGGTGATCATAAGAGGCTCATTTAAAAAACATTAAAACCCATCAAAAACTGTTAGTGTATATTAGTAATAACAGGATCATTTGTATTGGCAAGCACACACCCCTTTAGTGCCCTTTTTTTAGTTTGGGCCACTGCCATTCAAAATGTCTGTGCACGGCCCTGACACTGACTACACTTCCCATGATGCAGCTCTTCTCCCAGGGCTGAGATGATGGGGAAAGTGTGTTCTATTTGTAGAAGACAAACCGCACTTAGAGGCTTTTGCATCTGAACTCTGACCAAAATTAATTCATTAGTAGTAAATATATTTATGTAAATATGTTTTGAAACACATATATATATATATATATATATATATATATATATATATATATATATATTTGCTTATATAAATATATTTGCTAAAATGTTTAAAATATATATATATATATATATATATATATATAGTATTTATTTATTTAATTTTGGCTATAGGGGTTTGTAGCCGGAACAGAGCAACAGAAAAGCACTGTAGCGTAGAGGCAGAACAGAAACAGACAGGAAACAAGCAGTGGTTTGTGAGTTCACGGCTAATTTCCTGGTCATTTTTCACACATAACGCCCTCAACATCACATGGAAACACTAACACACTGTCAGTCAGCGCTAGTGTTTGATTCTTATCACATGAGATGAGAAACAGACATATTACTCTACACCGAGAGAAGAGAGCAGTGTTCACAGTATTACTGGAGATTTGAGTTTAAGAAAGACATTTGAGGAACTGTTGAGATTTTCACGCTGATCTTCTGAACTCAACCGATGAAGAAATGAAGTTCACATTGATGATTTCTGGATTTCTACTGATGGGTAAAAACTCAAAAACCTTGAATTCATTTATTTTCTTTTAAACATTTTAATGATGCATGAAGTGTTTATTAAAATATAGCTTAATCTGTGTCTGTGTGTGTGTGTGTGTGTGTGTGTGTGTGTGTGTGTGTGTGTGTGTGTGTGTGTGTGTGTGTGTGTGTGTGTGTGTGTGCAGTGAGCAGTTCAGTGTGTGTGGAGATTATAGTGAGAGGAACAGAGGGAGAACATGTGACTATTACGTGTCCTTATGCTAAAGGATATGAAAACTCTTACAAATACTTCTATAAAGGACCTTACAGAGATAATAATCTTCTACTAAAATCTGACGGAGGAGAGTCATCGGTGTCTGTTGGCAGATTCTCTCTGTCAGACAATCATCAGAAGAGTTTGTTTACGGTGACGATCAGAAACCTGAGTATGTCAGATGCTGGACTGTACACATGTGGAGCTGGAAGCGGAGTATATACAAACCCCCTGCTCAATGTGATTAAAGGTGATTGATACTGAACAACAGTCTGTTTTATTCACTGTGTTCATGCTTCACGCTGCAGTTGATGGTTTTGTAATGTATTTTTGATCTGAATGATTCTCAGCTCCACAGAAAACAAGACGTGTCCAGATCTCGACCAGCACCATTCACTCGTATACAAACACCAGCACTGACCAGACCAGCACAGGTACCTGAACACACACAATCACCGACTTCACCCTCAGACATCTTACACACATTCATAAAACCATTGATAATGTGTACTCACCGTGTTTACATAGTCATAATTTCAGTAAAATCATTACTAGTTAGTCTGATTATCTTGAATACAGAGGCATTAAAGCTATTGAACATATTTTTGTAATGCTGTATTTATGATAGTGGTATAATTACCATAATTTATAAGTGTTCAACAAGTTCTGACTAGACTGACCATGTCTCAAACTTGGAAACTTTAAATTTAATCAACACCTCAGCATCTGTAAAAAATAAACCATTATGGCATGTGGTCTTAACACCTGACATATTTATTCAAATGTAAAATAACGGAATGTTTAATATTTCATTTTATTACAACCAGAGGTTATACAGTTCTACAGTTTATGAACGGCTCAAAATAAAATAATTGCATCATTAAATTAAATGGACATTAGCACAGCATTACATTACATGGGTTTCCCATGATGTCTTAACATCTGCTTTCATGCTCTCTCTCTCTCTCTCTCTCTCTCTCTCTCTCTCTCTCTCTCTCTCTCTCTCTCTCTCTCTCTCTCTCTCTCTCGCTCTCTCTCTCTCTCTCTCTCTCTCTCTCTCTCTCTCTCTCTCTCTCTCTCTCTCTGGTTTGCATGCTGGGAGTGGAAGTGTGCTGTGCGAGAGTGGTGCCTTTGAGCTGGTTTCAAGGTTAAATCTTTATTTCTCTTTATGGTTTTGGGGTTTTATTTTATCACATTTTGGTGTATAATTTAGTAAAAAAAAAAAAAATAATAATAATAATTTAAAAACAAAAAAAACAAACAAACACTGGTGTGGCTCCTGCATTGATAATGGAAGCCATGGCGTCTCTCTCAGGTGAGAGAAAGCCGGGCTTTTCTGTCAAGAATGGATGTAAAGTTTTTTTCCGATCAAGCGTTTACGGTAGAAAATGTGCTTTTAGCGATGGGCGAGGTTGTTGGACACGAAAATATAGTATCGGCCTCCAGAATGAACAAGGCTGTGGTCGTGTTTTGTAAAGATGAGAAGCTCGTAAACAGCCTTGTTGAAAAAGGAATTGTAGTTTCCGACACCTTGCTGCAAGTAATGCCTTTGCGTGCACCTGCTACCAAGGTCACCATCTCAAATGCGCCCGCTCATTCCTAACGAGCAAATTCTAAAAGAACTGAGTCGCTTTGAAAGTTTGCTGGATCCATTAAAATGGTTCCGCGGTGTAAAAACGCCGCTTTAAAACACGTGCTGTCTTTTTCAAGACAAATTTTCATGTTTTTAAATGCGCAAACTGAGTTTTTTGGATATCTCGCATCCAACACGGTGACAGTTCCTATATGATTTTTGCAACGACAGATAGTTTGCGCTGTTTTGAATGCGGTGATTTGGGACATAAGAAGCTCACGTGTCCGCATAAGAAACAAACAGAAAGTGGAAAGAATGCCAGAAATAATGATGAACGAATCGATCGAAGCAAAATAACGACAATCTAGACAAGGAAAACGGCCTATATCTGTAAAGGATGTGATTCAAGAAAATAAACAAAAGACAAATGAGGTTATTGATGAGGATTGGGGCTTTGGCTTCGCAGGTGAACCCAGCGTTATTCCCCAGGCCAGTTCTTCAGCCGAGCAAAGTGCTATAGATCCAAGTTCAAAGTCAGAGGTGAGTGAGTTTACTTCATCTATGCGAGCTGGTGATAATGCTGTTGGCCGAATGTTTTGAAGGACGATGTCGTTGCTCTTGAGGATAACGAACATGATTGTGGTGATGTGGTTCCGAGTGTAAGTGGGTCACAGTTAAAGGCGTCTGTGGAGATTGAAAATAGCGATGAGGAATTGATGGAGGATTGTGATAATTGTTCGGAGTTTTCAGAGATTGATTGCAGTCAGATGTTGGATGACGTTTATTCTGTCGAAGAATTAAATGAGTTTCTGGACTTAACTAAAGGGAAGAAGGTTGATGTTGTACATTTCTTCCCAGATGTTAATAAGTTTATCAAGTCAGTGGTGATCGCTCAGAAGACGGTTGGCTATGACGTCATTTCAAAACAAAAAAGATTTCGGCTGAGAAAGCTTCTAACAACTGTACGTAAAGCTCAAAAAGGTCCAGTAAAATTGTTAAAATGGAAAAAATAAAGCACATGGGTGTGAGATCTATCTTTATTTTTGTTTGTTTTTTCTGTCTTTCTTTGGTTTTCCTTTCTTTCTCCCCTGTAATGCAGATTCTCAGATTAGGATCTTTAAATGTGAATGGGTTGAGGGATGGGGGGAAGAGAGCTTTACTATCTGAATTTGTTAGGCTTAAAGATACTCAAGTAACTTTTCTACAAGAAACTCATAGTGACATTAAAATGAACTGAGTTAAATCTGTGGTGGGAAGGGAAAATGTGTCTAAGCCATGGCACAAATGTCAGTGCAGGTGTAGCGATTTTATTTTCAACTCACATTAATGTCAATATTTTATCAGAAATGGAAATAGAGAAAGGACGTATTTTAATGGTGCAAGTTAAGATTGATAATCAGTTATTTGTTTTCATAAATAGTTATACTCCAAATAAAGGATCAGATAGAATTTTAATGTTTAGAAAGCTAGGAGAATTCTTAAAAAGTCATACTCTGGATGGTGTTTTAATTGTTGGTGGAGATTGGAATTGTACTCTTAATTTTCTTTTAGATAGAAATAATGAGGAACCACATCCTCTATCGGCTTCTTTCTTAAAAAGTATTATACTCCAGAATGATTTGGTAGATGTATGGAGAGATAAGAATAAAGAGATGAAACAATATACATGGACAAAAGTTTCACAGGGAATGATAAGTGTAGCAAGACTTGACCGGTTCTATGTCAAGCGTGCTGAAAATAATAGAATAATGGGGTGTCATATTTTTCCATGTTGTCTATCGGATCACCATTTTATTACAGTCAATATTGTTTTGACACAATCTAAATTCAAAAGTCTTTATTGGAAATTGAATGTTGCATTGTCGAAAGAGAAAGATTTTCATGAGAAATTTGAATTGTTTTGGAATGAATGGGGTTCTAAGAAAAATGAATTTGATAATTTGATACAGTGGTGGGAAATAGGAAAGACACAAATAAAAATTTTCTCTCAGCAGTATACATGTTTTTCAACAAAAAAAATTAAACAAAAAATTTCTGAAATTGAATATGAGATCTTTCATATTACATCTGGTATGATTCAGCTTTCTAATTCATCTTCAGCTGGCCTTTTATGTGAAAAGAAACAAGATCTTGAATCTTTGTTGCAAGTGCGGGCTAAAGGTGCCCTGATAAGATCTCGTTTTATGTCTGTACATGAGATGGATGCTCCTACAGCTTATTTTTTTAATTTGGAAAAAGTGTCAAAACAACATAATGAAATGTATTGTTTGACTACACCTGATGGACTAAAGACATCTGATTCAAGACAAATGAGAAAGATTGCGGTGGACTTTTATTCAGACTTGTACAGAAAAGAAGACACTGATACTGAATGTGCTTCACAGCTATTGCAACAGCTGCCTACTCTTACTAAAACGCAGAGTGGAAATCTGGACAGTTCTGTTTCGTTTGAGGAGTTGACTGATGCCGTTAAACAGATGAAGCTGGGTAGAGCACCGGGAATTGATGGACTATCAGCGGACTTTTACAAAGCGTTCTGGAAGTATATTGGAAAAGACTTATATGAGGTGATCCAAGAGTGTTTTAAAGAAAAACGCCTTCCCACAAGTTGTCAAAGGGCAGTTTTATCACTATTACCAAAAAAGGGTGATTTGAGTGTTCTTAAAAATTGGAGGCCTGTGTCACTTTTAACAACTGATTATAAACTAATAGCCAAAGTTCTGGCGAATAGGCTGAAAACTGTACTGGGTGATTTAATATATCAAGATCAATCTTACTGCATTCCAGAAAGAACAATATATGACAATATTTTTATGATCAGAGATATTTTAGATTATTCTAAATTAAATGAAGTGAATGTTGGCTTTTTGCTTTTGGATCAGGAAAAAGCTTTTGATAGAGTTGACCATGGTTTTCTGTTTGAAACAATGAGTGCTTTTGGGTTTGGAGAGGTTTTTATTTCTTGGATCAAACTTTTATACATGAATGCCTCTTGTATTCTAAAAATAGGTGATGGCTTAAGTAAACCAATAAGATTACTTAAAGGAATAAGACAAGGATGCCCGCTGTCTGGTCAGTTATATGCTTTAGCAGTGGAGCCATTCCTGTCTCTGTTAAGAAAAGATCTGACTGGTTTAAAGGTTGATGGTAACTGCAATGCATTTAAGTTAACAGCATATGCAGATGATATTACCGTAATTGTGAAAGATCAAAGAGATATTGAGATTGTTAATGACAGTATCTCTTTAAATGAGAATGCATCATCTGCAAAACTGAACTGGAGTAAAACAGAAGCATTTTGGTGCAATGATAAAAGGACGATGCCTTTACCTGTTATTCCTGGGAATTTAAAGTGGGAAAGAGATGGTTTTAAGTTTTTAGGCATCTTTTTAGGTTCAGAAGCGTATCAAAGGAAAAACTGGGAAGG